>JAJOZX010002720.1:155000-302500 GCA_023014485.1 Bathynomus jamesi
AAAATCTATTACTGTAATATATGGCGTTTATTTGTTAAAGAGGTGAGATTTATTCTGTAAAATAAATATATTTTAGTTGATTTTACAATTTTTAATGAATTTCCACAAGGATTGTGATTTGCTTTTTTTTCAAATTTCATAAATATTTTGGCCTAGCTATTCTGACATGAAACAATGTGTATGCGTAGTTGCGTACTCACTGATTTATGCTTTTTCATGTAGTTGAAAAGACTGTTGACAGAGAGCTGTTGATGTTTTGTTTTTAATTTTATGATTTAAAGCGTTTTGTTAAACTTCTTGGATAAGTAAAATGTTTGGGCCCATTTCGCTAGGGCACACCAAGGATACTGACACCACCTGGGAAAAGGTATTTTTAACCCTAGCGAAGTTTCGTCTGTCGATTTTGTTTCTCTTCCACAACGGTGGTTTTATTCGTGCCACCCACCCATGAAGTCCTGGTTGGTTCATGGTTTTTCGTATTATGGAACGATGAACGTGTGTGTTGGCACTTGCCAAAGTTGAAGGTCTTTAAATGTCACTCTTGGATTCTTGGATTACTACTAACCTCACGAACGAGTTTCCTAATCATCCTGAGTAAGATCTTCGGTGGTCGGTCACTCCTGGGCAAAGTTGTTGTCGTCTTTATGCCCTCCATTTGTAAATAATTTAACGAACAGTTGATACATAGATTCCATATTTCGCTGATATTATTTTGTATCTCTCTTCGGTATTCGAGCGCTCCTTCAATCTACGCATACTACCCGATGCTCTTTATGTTATCTGCACCAAAATGATGCTTGGGTAAATCACATTAAAATAATATCATTACCTTCGTACTAAGAATGCTACCTCATACGGAATGAATTATGGAAGCAAAGTACCTTCGTTCAACAAATTTACGATGATACATAAATGCTTCACTTATTTTCGCTTGGCCTCCTTTTCACAACTGAACGCACTAAGGTTTCTGTGTGCGATTATAGATGCGTAAGCTCTTTTTGAATGGTAGGATAGTGGTGCCCATTTCGCTAGGGCACACCAAGGATACTGACACCACCTGGGAAAAGGTATTTTTAACCCTAGCGAAGTTTCGTCTGTCGATTTTGTTTCTCTTCCACAACGGTGGTTTTATTCGTGCCACCCACCCATGAAGTCCTGGTTGGTTCATGGTTTTTCGTATTATGGAACGATGAACGTGTGTGTTGGCACTTGCCAAAGTTGAAGGTCTTTAAATGTCACTCTTGGATTCTTGGATTACTACTAACCTCACGAACGAGTTTCCTAATCATCCTGAGTAAGATCTTCGGTGGTCGGTCACTCCTGGGCAAAGTTGTTGTCGTCTTTATGCCCTCCATTTGTAAATAATTTAACGAACAGTTGATACATAGATTCCATATTTCGCTGATATTATTTTGTATCTCTCTTCGGTATTCGAGCGCTCCTTCAATCTACGCATACTACCCGATGCTCTTTATGTTATCTGCACCAAAATGATGCTTGGGTAAATCACATTAAAATAATATCATTACCTTCGTACTAAGAATGCTACCTCATACGGAATGAATTATGGAAGCAAAGTACCTTCGTTCAACAAATTTACGATGATACATAAATGCTTCACTTATTTTCGCTTGGCCTCCTTTTCACAACTGAACGCACTAAGGTTTCTGTGTGCGATTATAGATGCGTAAGCTCTTTTTGAATGGTAGGATAGTGGTGCCAGATATGCAAAACGTTTTCCATATGTAGGTACAAAACACTCTCCAGCTGCAGCAGTGCAAATCGATTGTAATGGATGGGTTCACTTACTTCTTCGCACGACTCTATGTGACAAAAGTAGGTGTTAATTGAACTTAAATATTTGCCGTTAAATATTGCATTTAAATTAAAAATAAAGTTTAGATTGGGAATATTAATAAAATTTTAAGCTTTAATGACTGAATTTTTATTTTTGATAAATAAAATGTATAATAATAATTTTTAAAAAATAAGTATAAAACGCGACTTTGTTTTCCAATGATTAATGTCTATGGTACAGTATAAAGTCGTCCATCAAAGATGTCACAATTAAATAGTAAGTATTAGCTATTTTAGAATAAGTACTACGTGGTTTTATTCATCATAAATATTTTTCACGTGTTACTTTCGTGAAATAATTTTCATATATATATATATATATATTATATATATATATATATATATATATATATATATATATATGTATATATATGAGTGTGTGTGTGTGTGTGTGTGTGTGTATATATGTGTGTGCTAAATATTGAACAAAATTGGATAATCAGAAACAAATTTCTTCGTCTACACTTAGAAAATATTTCGCCATTACAATCTTAAAACTACACCCACATGCATATATGAAGTACAAAAATAAATCGTGTACTTGAAAAATACAAAATATAAATACACATTATTTGTTTTCAGATAATACTCTTAATCCAATATTCACTTGTATAAAACTATGAATTAAAAACTTTAAACAGAAAACTAAACATACAGTACATAAGGAAATAAACATCATATATATGTATATATATATATATATATATATATGATGAATAAAACCACGAAGGAAAGGAAACACAAAATGGTGCTCAAGCGCTTTCGTCTAATGACATCCTCAGGAACACTGAAGTACATAAAAAGGTTACAGCCTATATATAGGTTACAGAAAGAAAAAAAAAAAATAAATAACATACATACACACACACATATATATATATATATATATATATACATACATATCTATATATACAAATACATACATACATACATACATACATACATATATATACAATAAACAGAGAAGTAAAAATTAAAAATTAAAAATTAAAACCTTAAAGGATTACCAGTGAGGCGTACAGATTTGTAAGGAAAAATATCGATTTTTAGCACAAGATCAAATGGATTATAAAAATACAAATTTATACTGGAACTCTGCCCGGGTTTTAACACACTGCTGCCTATGGTCAGGTTTCGATATATATAAAAAAAAAAATGCAAATTAAAAGTTAATAAAGTAGAAGACAAGTTTACCAAAGATTTAATGTTTTACCCTTCTTATCTAAATCTGTTTTAAAGGAATTCAAAATAACAGGATCGAGTTGAAAAAGACCTTTGCTTATGTTGAAGTTATTTGAAAGTTGGATAATGGCAGACTCAAGAATATTTCTATTAACAATGTTGCTTGAATGGAATAAAACTGAAGCATTATTCCAATCAATACAGTGGGCTAACTCTGACAAATGGACAAAAAGGGCACTGGACAACTGTCCTGTTCTAACGGAATATTGATGCTGTTTTATACGTCTGTGCAAATCCTTTCCCGTCTGACCTATGTCAGATTTTGACTTCATTAGAATAAAACATCAAAGAATCAACTTTTGGTGAGCCTCAAGAATCATTTAAACCCATTTTCATACCTAAAATCGAAATTTATGATCGTAAATTTCTTGATTCTTCACACATTTTGATAGTTTTTGACAATTTATTTTAAAAAATCATGATTTTTACAATGCTAATTTACTTTTTACATGTTACTTCTGAGATTATGGCTGCAAGTAGACCTTTGCTGCGGAATAACCCTAGATGTTCTGATGGTATTCTTGGGAAATTAATGGAGGACTTAAAGGCATCGGGAGGTAGTATGTGCCATATAATGGAGACATTCTTCGACGCTACTATTACCTTAAACGAGGGACTCTTCAAGCATGCAGTGAAGAAGCAGCAATAAAAATTATAGTGAAAGAAGTTAAGAAATTTTGGGACATGGCTGAGATTTCAACCAAAGATGTTGATAGGCATCTTGGACCCAAGAAAATGTTGTTGGATTTGATTAAAGACCATGACAATCTAATGTGGCATAAAACAGGGGAGTTCTTTCCAGCAATGAAGGAGACCTTACTTAAAAAGATGATTAGCCTGTATGATAATGCCTCACGTGATGCTATTGAAAAAAATAAATGAAGATACATTAAGAAACGGAGATACATTGAGAAATCTTATCGATATGAAATATTGGCTATCAACTTCTGTGACACCTGATGCACCTGTAAATGATCTTCAGTTGCATCATAACCTCTGAAGTACAGGAAAACTGATAGTGAAGTCTCAAAAGCCACCTTCAATACACTAAATGGTCACTACTGGTATCTCACTGAGGAAGTTGTACCTTTCGTCCTGTTTTCTTCTCACCTTAGTGACCAAGAGAAAAGTAAAGCAGCAGTTCCAGGGTTATATTTTTGCAGGGACGGCCAGTATTCCCAATCATTACTGACACTACAAGACTACTCTCCCTCATCGGCACTAAATCATAGTTCCTCTTCAGTTGAGTCTAAACGATGTTAACTTCTTAAATTTTTTTTTATTCAAACGAATCCAAATCATCAAAATCGGTTAAGATATACAGGATTTACGAACAAAGAAATTAACAAAATCTTGAAGAATGGGGCTCGTTCGGTTTTTTGGAGGGGGTTGGGGGCTTAAGATTAACCAATCGAGAAAAATTTTTGGATATGTGAATAAATCATTATTTGTCACAGTATGAGAGGATTGGACCTTGATTTTTTAAAAGTTGGTGAAAAATGACACACCCAATTGTACATGTGTAATGTAGAAAGAGAAAAATGATTGTTATAATATTGAATAAAAAACAAAGTCCAAACCAAATTTACTAAGTTTTCAAACGCGAACATCATCTAACATTTTCTTTTACTAGAATATGTTACGATTACTTTCAATGAAAGAAATTTGATGCATATGTTTCTCCGACTTGACTTTCGCAGCGTTTGCTTGAAGTGGACCTAACAAATATTTAAATTTTTTGCAGTGTGCTCATACGTACAGTATAGCGGTATACAAACAGTATTTTAATGCAAGCAACGAAGAAATTAGTCATATTTGGACTTCCTCATTACACATCATTTGTGAGATTTTGTTCAGATTATTTTTGTTAATGAAACATATGAAATAAAAATGTCAAACGTATTTTATGTCTGTGTCGGAAAATGTACAGTTTCTTAGTAATTATTCATGAATTAGATTTTAAATACATTGTTTTAAAGACAAGTTAAAAACGATGCATTACAACTGAAAAGTCTTTTTAAATTACTTAAATTATTTATTTTTTAATATTCAAAGATTTACAACTATATATATATATATATATATATATACATTTAAACTGCAAACACGCAGTATAATTAACGTAAAGAACGACGCTTGTATAGGAGAATATTCCGCGCAAGATGAGAGAGAGAGAACGAAACAAATGAAAAAATGAGGTAACCACCCGGAATCGAACCCGGGATCTTCCGATTGCCGGTCAGATATGATAACCATTACACCCATGGGCCTCACTCAATCAAATGCCGTAATTCCTCTACATACGCGCAGAAACCAATGCCCCAAGGGGGGCACCTCCCGCATATATATATATATATATATATATATATATATATATATATATATATACCGAGTGGCCCATAATTCAGGAACCATAGCAATACTTGTATTTTTTTTCTAATAATTCTCCTACTTTCTAATAATGTTTCTTTGTCTTTATTTTCTTTTTCATGAATTACCTGGATGACGTACCGATAAACAAATGACGTGGCATGTTTTTTCAGCAAGACCGTGCACCTCCTCATTTTGCCACGCAAGTTCGCAAATACCTTGATAAAACGTTCCCCAACAAATGGATTGGCCGAAGAGGTCCTATCGAATGGCTACCCAGGTCACCAGATATCACTCCATTCGATTTTTTTCACCAAAAGAAAATAAAGAAAAAAAAACATTATTAGAAAGTACAAAAATTATTAGAAAAAAATACAATTATTCCTATGGTTCCTGAATTATGGCCACCCGGCATATATATGTTAACCCCTCTTTTTATGGCCCTGAGTCGGTTCGGATCGACGGGGGTTCTGGTTGGGAGGCAGCAACGGATATTTCTTCTATAACATTCTAATTCTTTTCCCTCGCTATAGGGTCGACAGTTGTTAATTCTTCTCTTTCTATAATACTCTGATACTTTCTCTGGTACTAGAATTATCGACTTTTCTTTTATAACTTATCGACTTTACTAAGTTCTTCTGAAGAGAGCCCAACTCGAAGGGGAAAATAAAAAGTTTCTCTTACTGTAATTTACTTCTAAATAATGTACAAGTAGTGCTCTGAATTTACAGGGGTAGAGGTTCGACCTCTTTCGACCATGGCTCAGGCTGGAATCTAAAAAGTTAAGGAGGCAAGGGGCCTCTGCACCCCCCCCCCCGCAGCGAGGCTGCTAACAAGGGAGTCTCGTAGTAGTTACCAAAGAAGAGTGCCGTAATGAAGTGAAGTAAATTTTACAAATACATGTAGGCTATCATATAAGTCTAAATGTTGGGGAAGGCAGTTGAAGGTTAAGTTCCCCCCCTTTTAAACACATGATCAGATGTTTGAAAGATTCCAAATAAAAATTCAAAAAATAAAAATAAAAACTAATCGTATTTTTTTGCCGAGTCTTCATTTCTGAAGGCGATATCATTTCATAGTAGTATATAAGTACAATTTAAGTACACTACTGAGTACATTTTCGTTTTGGTTTATTACAATTATGATTGCGATTATGGATTACTTCACATTCGCTTATGATTGTCCAGTACAGTTCTATTAAAGTACATTCTTACATTATATAGTAAGTCATTACATTTAATTACAGTTTCATTGAAGTACATTACGTCTTTTACCATTCTAACAGTGTTTTTATATTTATATATAGTTATTATATATGGTTATAGTATATGGCTATAATATATGGTTATAATATATGGTTATAATAAGTTATATGGTTATTATATATGGTTATTATATATGGTTATTATATATGGTTATTATATATGGTTATTAATATGGTTATTAGTACAACACAAGTACATGGGCACATACGAGATAATTTATATACAACATAATAAGTTATAAATTTGAATCAGAGCGAGAGGAGATTTTTATCTTAGAAGCGTTCGATTTTGCTGTGATTAGCGAATTCGACCACTTACCTAAGCATTTATGAATATCTTGCGAGGGGTGAACGCACTTGAAAAAAAATATTAAAAAAAATACATGTGGTCGTATTTTACATGTACGGAACACAATAGGCTGTGTGCGTAATATAGACACGCGTAAAATATGGACTGATAGGTTGATAGGCATCAGTAGACAATAGGTAGGACACAACATAAATAATGATGTATAGAGAATGAAGTTTTTTTTTTTTATTATTATTATTAAAGAATTTACCATATACTGAACATGAAAGATATCCACATACCAAATGGGTGATTCAGTATTCGCGGTATGGAAAACGTGAAGAGAATTAAGTTACTTTATGACGTCATAGTTATTCACATTATGTCATACGTACAGTGTAACTGTAAGTCATTATTTGGGAGGACCTAAAAGAAACGAATTAAAGACAAAAAGTGGGTATCAAGGACTAAGAAGCACAACTACGGGTTCCAATCCTGTTATATGCAATGTGTATGCATAATCTAGGGTCGAGGGTGAGATGCAAGACAATCATAATTAATTATAATAACTTCTATAACAAATGGAAAATGGATACGACTAAACCATAGAAATGGTAGATCGTAGGGTTGTGACACAAACAAAAATAGGAAGCTACAAGTAAAATTATTATCCAAACTCGCGTTAAGCGATTTTGGTTCTTATGTAAAAATGAATATTGATTATTCATTGTTCATTTTTACACACACACACACACACACACACATATATATATATATATATATATATATATATATACATATATATATACTTAACTTTGTTATTGCATTGTTGAATATTTTTCTCGAGTAAAGTAAGTGGCGTAAATTTTTGACAACCTTTTATGAATTATAATGAATATTTTAGGAAAAGCAACGAAATTATAATTCTTTGCTTCGGAATTTTCGTTTAGGTTCCGACAACATAATATATATAAATATAAAATACAAAAAAGTCCAGAAACAATTATAAACGAAACTTTTTTCTATTTGCAGTTTATAAATCATTAATTTAGATAATTATTTTGATTTCTTCGTAAGACCTTTAACCACATACGAGGTTTAAATAAAACTTTGAGAAAAAGTTTATGAAGAGATTATTGGCAACCCAACTGTGAAAGTGTTTCCGTTATAAATACTAACAATTAGTCGATGTCTATAAGAGATCATAAGACCCTTTCATTTGGATGTGAAGCCAAAATAACATTTGAAACAACAATGATTGTGTTACAGCAATATGGTAAGTACTATTTCTTACGTTATTGATTTATAACTAATAATTATCAGTCAGGTGGTTCAGAAATTGGCATAGCGCTCAGGCCAACTAATGCAGCCCATTGCTCTAATTCCTCTATCATTATTATCAGCATCATCGGGATTCGAACCCCCGACCTCAGTGTCTTCACTTCGTTTATAAGGAAACGTCGTTACGGACTCTGTCTTCAATGATTTATAGGTTTATATATTTGTATAAAGAGCATATCATCAATTTTCAATAGCTGAAGATTTTAAAAAATTAACGTGGTATTATCATTAACTTAAGTAATTCAGATACCATATATTAAAATTGACGTTTGAAGCTAATGTTTTTATTTACTTCAAAAGACATTTTTTAATAAAGAAGAAAATGCCAATAGTAATTTTAATAATTCATTTCCGTTCTATTACTGATCAACTGCTGCATATACAGAATAAATACTTAAAGAAAGGACATATTTCATATAAATTCATTAAATGCAAAACTTAATGAAAAATGGAATTATTCTTCATAAAAATAAATACAGTAGAGAGATATTCATAGAGAACAAAGGCCAACGCCCGTAACTCACTTGGAGAAAACCGTGAAGAAATTAAGATCCGGGGTTCGACTCTCGTTGGTTGGTGCTGGTAATAACAATCCGGGAGCTAGCGCAATAACCCGCGTTAGTCTAGCTTGAGCGTTTTGCTAATTTCTGGCTCTTCTGGTTCATTATTATTATTATTGTTATTATTATTATTATTATTATTATTATTATTTTTATTATTATTATTATTATTAATATTGGAGTACAAAGCCTTAACCTTACCTTTGATCCTTATATTGTCAATTTACATATATCGATCCAGTAGCCATTTTTTTATGTAGGAAGGAGGAGTGAAGGGCGAACGCCCGCAAAGACACCCCTCCATATAGAAAGAGAAGAAGAGAGTCAGAAACAAAACAAATGTTATTCTTAAATTTTTTTAAATTTTCAAAAGATTGTGTAGTGTGTAAGATGCATGTGAGGAATAGAGGAAGAAGTGTGTGTTTGAGAGCATCATGGACTGCTCACAGGGCAGATGAGACACGGAAAAAGATCAGCTAAGGAGGACATGACAAGAGAAACGGAAGTTCCAGCACTCCCTGTCTCCTGCCTAACGTCCTCCCCAGGAATACTTCCCTGGTCGATTGGTGTCTACTGTCTCCTCCTCTATATTGAGATTATTATTTGCTGTTCAGTTTATGTTGGACACGAGTTTTGTCTGCCATATATGATCTAAATCTTTGAAGCACTTAGCAAAATCAAATATTGTTTCCTTTATTAGGAACCGAATCCACTTGCCAAGTTTAGTCAATAGATTTTATATTTTCAGCGAGTAACTTGACTATTTTTCTTTTCTCAGTTAGTGTTAAATCCTTCTTCTTACCCGTTTTCACCATTTAGATCCGTAAATAGAATACTTGCTTAATAATTCGGAACACAATATTTTTAAATATTTTTCAATAAAATGAGATAATTATTTTAATTATCAAAATATTTTATCGAAATGAATACCATCAATGCTGCTATATATATATATATATATATATATATATAGTGATTATTTGCTACAAATTTCATTGAAATCGGGAAAACTTTTGAAAACATTGGAGAAAATGTAATCTGCTTAATAATTTGGAACGCAGTGTGTGTGTGTGTGTGTGTGTGTATATATATATATATATATATATATATATATAATATATATATATATGAAAAAACATAGTAATATATCCGAAAGTGATGTGACTTTAGCCAAAGGTTGTGTGTATAGTGCTTTTAATACAAGGTATGAATCGAACTATCCTTTGAGGTGTGAAAAAGCCCTAAAAACACTTAAAAATAACGATTCATTACATATTACTAAAGCGGACAAATTTAATTTGATCGTCATCATGGACAAAAACAATTACATTGAAAAGATGAATACGTTATTGAGTGGTATCATAATGAAGGTGAAAATTTTTTGGAGCGCATTATCACTGGAGATGAAACCTGGATCCATCACGATGAACCAGAAAGCAAACGACGGAGCATGCAATAGAAGTATCCAACATCTTCCGTTGCAAGGAAGTTCAAAGCGCAGCCGTCAGCAGGTAAAGTTATGCTAATACTGTTTTGGGATACACGAGGCCCAATCCTTGAACATTATCTAGAGCGTGGAACTACAGTAACAAATGCATCGTATTCTCTCATGCTTCGGAATGAGTTAAAGCAAGCAATTCGCACAAAACGGAGAGGGAGATTGTCAGAAGGTGTTATTCTGTTACACGACAATGCACGCCCTCATATCGCTGCACAGACTAGAAAATACCTTCAAGAACTTAAATTTGAAGTTCTCAACCATCCAGCCTACAGTCCAGACCTGGCACCTTCGGATTTTTACCCGTTTGGACCACTAAAAGACGCTTTGACAGGTCAGCGATTCCAAGGCGATGATGACCTGAAGGAGGCCGAGCATGACTGGCTACGTACACAGCCAAAAATATTCTTTTGTGATGGCATTAGGAAGCTTGTAGGTCGCTGGACTAAGTGTATTGAGAAACAGGGAGACTATGTTGAGAAGTGATGTGTTTATAATCTATCAGATGTGAAAAAAAAAGTGCGGATACTTACTGAATTACGTTCGTGTGTATATATATATATATATATATATATATATATATATATATATATATATATATATATATATATAAATAAATGAAATGAAATGAAAATGAAAGGTTTATTGGCAGACTATAGTCCATATGACAAATATTATTAATACAATGACAGTTCATATACTAAGGATAGAAATATATACAACTGATTAGAAATAATACTGCACTGTCGAAGTTAAGTGGAGCTACAGACAGACGTTTTGTACCAAGAAGTCTATAGCTTAGGCCTTAGAGGATAAATGACAGGACTCATGGATAGCTTGGATGATCGGGTTGGTTGATTTTTTATTTCTTTGCATTAGACTATGTTGAGCACGTCTTGTTACCTCCGGGAAGCTCGGGACATTGCGGGTACAGCAAATTTAGGGTTCTGCCAGAACCTTTTTTATAATTCACCCAGAGTTGCTGACCGTATATATTACTGCAGAAAGTACGAAAGAGTGTGTCTGTAGCTTCACTTTTACAGAAACGAAAGTTTCTTATGGTCATATTCCCTTCAGCACACAGGCTTCGAGATTGTTTTCTTATATCCGAGTCATCACCCAAGGAGCTGGTAATAGTTTGACCCAAATACTTAAACTCTTGTACTTCCTCAATTACTTCACCATTCATTTTAAACCTTATATCAGCTGGCTGATTATAGCTTTTAGGATGAAATTGCATAACCTTAGTTTTTGTAACATTAAAAAGAATATCATGTTTCTGCGAATACACTTCGCAGATGTTTAGTAGCCGATCCAGACCTTTAACAGAGGGACTTATTAACACCATATCATTGGCATAAACTAAGTTCTTTATCCTTGTGTTATCTATACAACATCCCACTGTTGCCTCATTAAGTGAAGCAATTAATCCGTCAATATACACATTAAACAGCATAGGGGAGAGCAAGGAGCCTTGTCTCACCCCGCAAGAGGAGCCAAAACACTCGGATAGTACATTCGCCCACCTAACAGTGAAAGATTGGTGGGAATACCAAAATTTCAATAAATTTAATATATACATGGGAACCTTCCTGTCTTCTAGTTTTACAAATAAAATATTGTGGTTCACCCTATCATATGCCTTACTTATATCAAGGAAACAGCTATAAATGGTTGAATTACTGTCAATGTATTTAGATATTGTTCCTTTAAGTACATAGATACACAGGTCAGTTGAGTGGGACCTTTTAAAGCCAAACTGATTAGATGTCCATAGGAAATCATTTAATCGGAGTAAGAAGAGTTTTTCTAGTAGTTTCGAGAAGCAGGAAGCGACAGCAATAGGCCTGTAATTATTGCTGGACAGAATGTCTCCGTACTTATTTTTGACCAGGGGCAAGATATATACCCTCATGAACTCTGCAGGGATATAGCTATGAGCCAGCACGGCTGATAAGAGCAATGATATATGCAGACATACTACGTCATTTGCATATTTTAAGTGCTCTTTCGATAAGTCATCTACCCCTGACGCAGAACCAGTCTTTAACTCTTTAATTAACCTCTTTACTTCAGAAAATGATATAAAAATATTTTCCCTTGTCCCTCCCACAATCGTTTCGCTGCAATCTATCTTAAGATTATCCCTACTCACACTGTTAAGAATGTTAGAGTAGTGGTTTTTCCACAGCTTTGCAATTTCATCCTCCCTCGACACCCCATCGATTGTCGGAGGGAGGACATTTTTGACACCTGTTTGATTCTTAACAAATTTCTAAAATTTGTTATTATCATTATTTATGCGAACTTCATAGGCTTTTGATGCTCGAATAGACTCTTCTTCCTGTTTACATCCCCTTATGGCCGCCTTAGACTGACCCCGACTTCTACACATATTCATGTATGCTGGTTCTAATCTAGGTCTACCATGAAAGCACCACAAATCATAGGCGTCTTTCGATTCCCTCTTCAGGGGGGCAATAAAATCATTCCATCCAGGAATAACCTTAGTATGATAGTTGTAAGATTTAATCAGGGGGGCTTCCTACTTCTCTTAACAGGGATATTATCTTACTATAATACCTATCTATGAGTTTACAGTGAGAATCATTTGAGCAAGGATTATTACAGGCAAGGTGCAAAATTTCTAAATTATTAAAGAGGTGACATGTTCTGTTTTTGTATTCTATACTCTGCTGCATATTAGCATTGGACCAATCGACGCGATTATTCTTACCTATTGAGTTTTTGTTAAGTCGTGTTGCGCATAAATTGGTAACGTTAATTAATATTTCTAATGGTCTATGATCAGAAAGAAGGAAATCATGCAAAATATGAACTCAAACAACTCGATCCTTTAGATTATTACTAGTGAGGCAATGATCAATCCACCTGGTGGTACCACTCATATCGCTAACGTATGTAAAATTACCACTGGCTATCCCTAATACATCTACCTCACTTATACTTAAATTGGCCGACTCGCACATGTTACCCAATTCGACAAAGAATACATTTTAATTGCAAACAACACACAGTATAATTAATGTAAAGAACAACGCTTGTCTAGAAGAGCGTTCCGCACAAGATGAGGAGGGAGAAGGAGCAAATGAAAAATGAGGTACCTCCCAGGAATCGAACCCGGGATCATCTAATTGCCGGTCGGATATGATAACCACTACACCAAGGACCCCGATTAGTCAGTACTCGTAATTCTCCTACATACGAGGACCGGCAATTGGATGATCCCGGGTTCGATTCCTGGGAGGTACCTCATTTTTCATTTGCTCGTTCTCCCTCCTCATCTTGTGCGGAACACTCTTCGACACAAGCGTCGTTCTTTACATATACACACATATATAATATATATATATATATATGAAAAAACATAGCAATATATCCGAAAGTGATGTGACTTTAGCCAAAGGTTGTGTATATAGTGCTTTTAATACAAGGTATGAATCGAACTATCCTTTGAGGTTTGAAAAAGCCCTAAAAACACTTAAAAATAACGATTCATTACATATTACTAAAGCGGACAAATCTAATTTGATCATCATCATGGACAAAAACAATTACATTGAAAAGATGAATACGTTATTAAGTGACCGTGATACGTACAAACCTCTAAACAGAGACCCACTGGAGGATGTTAATAAAATGTTTAACAGAAAATTAAGAGAAATATTAAAAAAAAAGTATAATATGCTTTCTAAGCAGTTTCTTAGTATAAATCCATCGCTACCATATTTGTACGGTTTAGTAAAAACACATAAAGTTAATAATCCCATGAGGCCTATCGTTAGCTCAGTAGGCTCCGTAACCTATAAGCTATCTAAATGGTTAGTTAGTTTATTTACGCCGTTAGTTGAAGTTTCATAATGACCCCAATTTTAAACTGATAAGCTTTGATGTATGCTCGTTATTCCCAAAAGTCCCAGTTGATGACCTACTTGATTTATTAAAAGATAAGATCTCTGAATATTCTTTCCCTGTGAAACACAACACTCTTATTGAGTTAATTAAGCTTTGCGTCAAAGATTGTAACTTTCAGTTTAAAAATAAGTTTTATGCAATGTCGTTTGGATTGGCGATGGGAAATCCCCTTTCACCCGGTATTGGCTAACTTATATATGGAATTTTTTGAAAGCAGAATTTTGCCTACTATTGTTAATTTTAACCTTGTTTGTTACAGGTATATGGATGATATTTTATGCTTTTGGCCTAATAATTTGGATGTTGACTTATTTCTTGGTAGGCTCAATAGTTTAGTCCCATCTATTAAGTTAACGGTTGAAACAGAAAATGACGGAAACTTATCTTTCCTAGGGCAGTTATCTAAAAATGAAAGAGGATAACATAATTTAGTACCAATATTCATGATATTGCATAACTCGGAATCTAAAAATTCAGGACTGACAACTCTGAATGCTCAAAGAAACATAGCAGAGAAAATAGAAGATTTAATCGCGGGAAGATGGTTGTGCTAAAAATGCACATAAGAATTATTATTAGTAGGCTTACGATAAACTTCAAATTTGATCTGATTAAAGCATCTCCGAATGTTTAGATCGAGAAAAGATAAGTACCGTCATTTTCTTTTTCAACCGTTAACTTAATAGATGGGACTAAACTATTGAGCCTACCAAGAAATAAGTCAACATCCAAATTATTAGGCCAAAAGCATAAAATATCATCCATATACCTGTAACAAACAAGGTTAAAATTAACAATCCCCTTTCACCCGGTATTGGCTAACTTATATATGGAATTTTTTGAAAGCAGAATTTTGCCTACTATTGTTAATTTTAACCTTGTTTGTTACAGGTATATGGATGATATTTTATGCTTTTGGCCTAATAATTTGGATGTTGATTTATTTCTTGGTAGGCTCAATAGTTTAGTCCCATCTATTAAGTTAACGGTTGAAAAAGAAAATGACGGTACTTATCTTCTCTCGATCTAAACATTCGGAGATGCTTTAATCAGTTCAAATTTGAAGTTTATCGTAAGCCTACTAATAATAATTCTTATGTGCATTTTTAGCCCGACCATCTTCCCGCGATTAAATCTTCTATTTTCTCTGCTATGTTTCTTTGAGCATTCAGAGTTGGGATCAAGTAAAGATAATCCCTCCTAACAGAAAAAGGAGGGACTATCTTTACTTGATCATTTTTTGGGAGGGATCATCTTTACTTGGTAAAGTTGGTAATACCGCTTTACCGCAATACCGCAATACCGCTTTAATTAAAGTCTTTGGATCAAGTAAAGTTAAGCACCCCAACCTTTTTTAGTTAGCTTTATAAGGCTAACTAACGAAAATATCACGACCTAACCTAACCAATCGTCAAGGGCGTACAGTTGACCTAACGAGTGGTTAGGTTAAGTCGTGATATTTTCGTTAGTTAGCCTTATAAAGCTAACTAAAAAAGGTTGGGGGTGCTTATCTTTACTTGATCCATTGTAATAAATGAATTTTAATAAATTTTGTTTTCAAATAAATCATTTTTTAAAAAAAGATTCTCTTAATTTTTATCCTTATGTCAGACTGCTTCACTTTACTTTACTTTCTGGGAGGGATTATCTTTACTTGGTCATTTTTGGGAGGGATTTGCTTTACTAGTGTGACCTGGGAGGGATTATCTTTACTTGATCCCAGAGTTGTCAGTCCTGAATTTTTAGATTCCGAGTTATGCATTATCATGAATATTGGTACTAAATTATGTTATCCTCTTTCATTTTTAGATAACTGCCTTAGGAAAGCCAAGAATAGGTATTATAATAGTGTAACTGTAAAGGAATTTGAGCGTAAAAATATCCTTAGCCTACCTTACCATGTAAATTTTCAATATCTTCCGACTTTACTAAAAGCAATTGGTATCAATGTAGTCTTTAAGTTAAATAATACTGTAAAATTACGCTTAATAAAGAATAGCCCGGATAATCTGGTTGGTTGTGTGTATTCGATCGGATGTACGCAATGGGACTCAGTATATATAGGCAAAACGGATAAAACGTTATATATTAGGGTAAAACAGCATAAATATGCGTGTAGAACAGCAAATAATTCTAATGCATTGTTTAACCATATGTATTGATGTAATCATAGTATTAAGTGGGATAGTTCTAAAGCTCTCGTTAAAAACACAGATATAATCGAAAGGAATATTCTAGAATGTGCATTTATCCATTTTAAAAATAATTTCAACAAGAGTGCGGGAATGTATAAAATTGATAATAGCTTGTTAAAATACCTTTTGCCTCTAATCAACTCTTGTTAATCTTGTGTTAATCTTTTTCTTTTTCTGTCCTGTTGTATATATTTTTGGTCATCTTGCCTCCACCCTTCAGTTCCTGAGGAGGTGTACTTCTGAATACACGAAAGGCCTTGGAATCATTTTTCTTTTTCCTTGTGGGCTTGCATCATTCATTCATTTCACGTGTCTAATTGTGAAATTCATCCCATATATATATATATATATATTTATATACAGGGTGGGCCGTAAGTTTCCATACATAGGAAAAATAAACATTTTTTTATGGACAACCATTTTTATTTATATAATATGCTCTACATGGTTGCCATTGTTTTGAAAACACATTTCAATACGTGTTCCCCACTGTTGATGAACACGCATTAGCACAGTTGACGTTATGCTTGTAATGGCGTTGGTGATACGTTCCTTTAGATGATTTATGTCTCGTATCTTTTCCTGATACACCATGGCCTTCAAGTGCCCCCAAAGATAGAAATCAAGGGGGTGAGATCTGGGGATCTGGGAGGCCACTCCACAGGACCACGCCGACCAATCCAAGCATCCGGAAACTGCTGATCCAAATACCGACGCACGTGAAGACCATAATGAGGTGGAGCTCCATCTTGCTGGAAGTAAACTGGGAAGTTACCTTCCTCGTTTAGCAGGGATGGGAAAATCTCTTCTTGCAACATGTTAAGATACCTTTCGGCATTAAGATTTCCACTAACAAAAATTGGTCCAATAATTCTGTCACCCCATATCCCGGCCCACACCATCACTTTACCGGCACCTTGCATCTTCGTCGGACTCAGCCAGTTAGGGTTAGCATTACTCCAATAACGTATGTTTTGCCGATTAACCTCTCCATTGACGTAAAAATTTGCTTCATCAGTAAACAAGATCTTACAAACGCATATTCTTAGGGTATCTGAAACATAAAAACAAACGTTTAAATTTTCCTATGTATGGAAACTTACGGCCCACCCTGTATATATATGGAATTATGACGAGGATGATTTCTGTCTGTCTATTTTATGTTCATTTTCATACACGCCTAAACGGCGTATACACAGTAAGGGAGAACCAGGAAAGTATTTAGTAACACACCTGCACCTTCCATTACTCGCCTAGTTTGTGTTTCGGGAGGCTTTTGTCGTGCAGATCGCAGCGGACATTCTACTATATACAGGGTGTTTCACAACCGGTCTGCCATACTTTGGGGGGTGATTTGGGGGTGGGGTGATATCGAGTAAAAAAGTTAATACAACATCGGTGCTATTTCCAACCGTTGCCAAGCTACGGACGTTTTAAGGTGCACGGGAAAAAATAAACGAGAGTATTAATCTGATGTATTTATTGCTACATTTTATGAGACACACCTTATAAATGTTCAAAATGCCCGACTCAGTTTTCAATGCACAGCCTTGCTCGTTCCAAACAAGAGTCCACTGTCCATTGAGTTATTTCGGGGTGTTCTCGTATGTAAGCAGGTCATCCATAATCCGACGCAAGAGTTCCTCTCTCGTTTGTACTTTTGTCTTGTAGACCATCTCTTTTATAAGGCCCCATAAAAATAAATCTAACGGGGTTAGGTCTGGAGAACTCGGGGGCCACGATATTGGACCAGCACGACCAATCCAACGATTCCCGTACCACTGAGTCAAGTAATTCGTAATATGACGACCAAAATGTGGTGGCAACCCATCGTGCTGAAAGAACATCCTGCGTCTGTCTCCAAGTGCATGTCCTTCCTCAAAAGCGGCAATTCGTTGGTCAGGAATTTCAGATAAATATCAGCACTTAATCGTTGTTCCAAAACGAACTGTCCAATCAGCTGATTTCCAATTACACCGCACCAAACATTTACCGAGAATCGATGTTGAAAGTTTCCTTCAATGATACCGTGGGGATTATCGGTGGCCCACAAGTGGGAATTTCGTTTATTGTTAATTCCATCCCGAATGAATTGTGCTTCATCATAAAACAGTATGCGATTGAGAATTTGGCGATGCATAACCATCCACCGGCAAAATTGAACACGTTTATCGTCATCATCCGGTTAAAGGGCTTGCACACGTTGCAAATGATAGGGATACAAACCCTCATCATGTATGGTTTGCCATACACGCGATGCGGATTCACCAATTCGTCTGGAAATCCTTCGAACACTGGTAGTTGGGCTACGTCGTACTAGGTCCAGTATGCGCTCCTCCACAACAACGGGCCGTTGTGCTACATGCTCTTGGTTACGTAGAACAATTGTCCCTGTTTCCCTTAATCACTGGTGTATGTCACTAAACACTTGCCTGTTCGGTATTCGGCGGTTCGGAAAACGTTTTCGATATTCCTCAACTGCCGCTCTGCTGTTACCATCACAGAATCCATAAATGAAATGGATATCAGCGTATTCAGCGCGTGTGAACACAGTGTCTCGTACCACAGATCAGAACCAACTGAAAGAAAAGACTGGATTAGTTGTGGTTACTTCGTTAACCGAAACTACCACCAGTGCTGCCATCTATCGAATTACGCACAAGTAGGGATTTGTTGTTTGCACATCTTAAAACATCCGTAGCTCCGCAACTGTTGGAAATAGCACCTATGTAGTATTAACTTTTTTACTCGATATCACCCCCCCCCCCCCAAATCACCTCCCAAAGTATGACAGACAGGTTGTGAAACACCCTGTATATACACAAGAGATAAATTCGTTCTCAGGGAGGCGGATCCTTATGAGGATTATGAGGAATAATAAGGTGAGAGTTCTGAACATTTATTGTAGACGATTCGACCCGTCGCAGGGATCACCCTAATAAGGATCCGTTTCCCTCAGAACAAGTTTGTCTTCAGTGAAATTCGACGCAGATATAATGAAACCACCTTAACACAGTTTTGTAAATTTGGGTTCTACTCAAGAAAACACTTGAAAGTAGAAGTGGGTCTTTCATTCCTCTCAACGGTTTTGATTGAAGACGATCTCTGCACTGGGTCGACACGTCTAGAATAAGTGCATGTTCAGAACACTTATTGTAATCTTCGTATTTCATATATATATATGAAAATTATTTCACGAAAGTAACACGTGAAAAATATTTATGATGAATAAAACCACGAAGGAAAGGAAACACAAAATGGTGCTCAAGCGCTTTCGGGTGAGGCAAAAGTAACGCCCTTTTAATAATTGTATCTTTATAGTTTTATACAGTATAATTTTTTAGTTTTATATTGTATCATTTTGTTATTTTTTAGTTTTTACTGAGAAAGTACTTATTATTTTTAAAATGCTGTATTTTTCTTAAAAACCTTATTATTTCTCTTAAATGCTGTAATTGATTTATTTCCTTCAATAAAAGAGAATAAACTAAAAGGGCGTTATTTTTGCCGCACCCGTTATAGGTTACAGAAAGAAAAAAAAGAAAAAATAAATAACATACACATATATATATATATATATATATATATATATATATATATATAACCTTAACCTTTGGATGGCTTCCGCCCATTCTGACGAAGGTCAAGCTTTTCACTCTACCTTAGACCTACAGTTTAACGTGGAATCCGAACCACGCCCCATCAGCAGCCCAGCGTCTTAACCGCTAGGCCACCTAGGGTACCAATTTATCTACCAACCACTTTCTTTATTGTGTGGAAGGATGAACAGCTGGGTTTTGGTGCGCACCGGCTGCCGTCGGGTCTCCAACCCGGGGCCGATGGATTCGTAGTCAGCGACGCTAACCACCACACCACCGAGGTGTATATATATATATATATATATAGAGAGAGAGAGAGAGAGAGGGTGTTCTAAAATTACGTAGTAAACTTTTATATGTCTGTCGATCAGTAGTTGGACGTTGTAAACAATGTGTTCAAGCTGAAGGAAGACACTTTGAATATGTAAAATAAACAATTATTGTTGCTTTTGTTAAATAGCGCATAGTTTTTGTTAAGATATTGCGTTCATATAAAAGTTTACTTCGTAATTTTAGAACACGATATATATATATATATATATATATATATAATATATATATATATTAAACAGGAACACCAGAGAAAAGATAAACATTCTTCAAGGTTTAATTAGTTTCGGAATGCATTAATTCCATCTTCAGGGCTAAAACAATAAAAGGCCAATTTACATACAAAATACAAATTGCAATTGTAAATTGTTTAATAACAATTTATTTATATACGTATATTGTATATATGGTGGCTGGTAAAAAAACCGTCCTGATATTTAAATTACAGTAACTCAAAAATTAGAAACTTTACAATCAGAAAATTTAATGAAAATTTCAGATTCTCGGTTTGACTTTTTCCATATAATAGTGAGAGAAGCAAAAATATAAATCACCGAAGACAATATCATAGAATCGAAATCTAATATACTATTTCACAAATGAAGCCTTATATATATATATATATATATATATATATATATATATATATATATATATATATATATATATATATATATATATGTCGGCGGGATGATGATATGCTTCGTTACACCATCTCCGACGTTTCACAGGTGTTCTTCGTATGTCACTTCCTCGCACCCACAAGGAAGTTTATACCGTTTAATTATTTTATTCTGACTGCGAATTTCGAAGACAACAATTTATACCCTCGGTTGATGGCGTCCGCTCTCTCTCAGTCCGTTGAGAGAAGGGAATGCTGTTCTCCGTTGGAAGGATATAAAATGACGAGTTTTCCTTTGTTAGTCCTTTATTTTTCAGTTTTTTTTGGTTTTTTTTTACACTGGTTTAAGTTCACCGTGTGCATACACTTTTAAAATCATACGCCATTTTTATCAAATTTTAAGAACAAAATTTTAGGGAAATGAATTTCAATGAACTATTGGACAAAGTACTTAGGTGAAACTGATACGAATTCTGCAAGGTTATATTGTCGTTTTGAGAACCCTTTTTTTTTTTTAACTTTGGAATTGACTAAACTCTATAACTTGGAAAGTATGAAATTTCAAAGGTTACGTGTGGACATTGCTCAAGTTTCTGGATGTACGCGTTGGTGGCTAATTGCC
Organism: Bathynomus jamesi; assembly: GCA_023014485.1. Lineage (NCBI taxonomy): Eukaryota > Metazoa > Arthropoda > Malacostraca > Isopoda > Cirolanidae > Bathynomus > Bathynomus jamesi. Next base: position 176,726 of record JAJOZX010002720.1, read on the forward strand.
TCCGACATCAATCATACCACGTCTCGAGCGTCTTTCAATAATTTAGTACGTAGTGCATGAATGCACGGGTATAGCCTAAACGGGTATAGGGGGTACGTGTGGTAGCACTTGAACTGGAAATACGGTAAAAAACAATTTGTAAATGGGGTAAACCGACGTTATGATTACTGTTATTCGTTTCGTGTATTCGGTCTTTTTGGAGCGAAATCAAAGTGGCAGATGGCTCCAGTTTCGATTTCCGAACCTTCTGATTAGAAAGAACAGAATCGAATGAAAGTTGTCCCGTAGAGCGATGCAGAGATGCAACACTCTCTTTGGTGGGAAGGAAAAGTGTGGCAAATTTTCTTTTTTTCCCGAATTCGTCGAGGTCATAAGCCGAGCTTGCATTATGTCCTTCATCTGTGACGATCTCGTCACAGACCTCTTCCCCCGGAAAATGTCCCTCATCGAGAACTTCCCTCGTGATTTCTGGGACAGTCACTTCATAGGGCGCTTCCGTCTTCATCGTCTAAGAAGTGAATCTTTGCGATATCACCGCAAAACGTTATAATGAACATAATATCCCTCTAATGCGTCCAACCATTCGTCCACGTATGGGGGTACCATGTTGCCCATTCGTCCATGTAAAAATTGGAACTTTAGGGGTATTACTCGTCCGTTAATTACATCTATCCATTTCTCTTCGAAAACAACGAAAGAAAAAATGGACTTCCAAACGAGGAAGGCGAAGCGAAACAAAAAAAACTTATCCCTAATCTAATATCGTATATACAACAGAATTTAAGCGGAAAAACTTAAGCTTAAGATTAGCTATTTTTGGTTTAAACAAACAATAAAATCATCCCAACGAAAATGAAAAACTTGCCTGTCGATTTCGATACATTACTCGAAATGTACTAATTCATTCTAATTTAAACCCAAAAAAGCTCAAAAAAACAACTATTTGCGCTCCAATGCAAAATTCCACTAAAAAAACAAAATTGAAAAGTTCGCGCATCGATGCGACAGAGCGAGAGAAAAAAGGAAAAAGAAATCCTTTTTTTTTTTTTTTACCAAATCTAAATGCGCCGCAACGCGCCAAATCCGCGCGCGCGTTTTTTTTCCTCAAATTCCATAAATTTACTGTATACTTTGCAGAAATCGTTTCGTTACAAACAATAAAATATATAAATCCTTATATATTTAAATACCCAATTTCTGCATGCAAAAAAAACAAACCTGTCAATTTTTCCCTCTTATCACAAAAAAACAAAAAAGAAAGAAAAATTGAATTCAATTGATTGTAAACACCGACAAACAAAAAATCGTTTTTAACTCAAACGAACAGTGAACTGTTTACAACCAATAAACATGCTGTAATTTATTTATTTGTAAAATACTACATGCAAAACCCACAAAATCTTCTAACAACACAAAGAAGAATAACAATGAAAAACAAATTTTCAACCCGATATGTTAACACTGGGATACACTTCTCTTTTCAACCACAAGAGAATAATAATAATAATAATAAAAAAATTTTTATTGAAACCAATACGGGATTTTAATGTGAACCTTACTTGTCAAAAGCAACCTGATTTCCTTTTATTCCGTCTTAAAAACACGTTTGTTTTCGTTTTTCTCCGTCTCGTCTTGAGAGAACGTCTGTTTCCGTTTTCTTTCGTTTTTCTTTAGAGTCAAATGCTTTCGACTCAGCGATCCACGAAGGCGAAGCAGTTTTTCCGAAGGAGATGCGCACACCGATTCGAACACGCCTAACTTCTGTCTTCGTTTCTGAGTCCTCCACTCTTCGTTGTAGAAATTTACGCCAATGCTATGCGTCGCATAGACGTCCAATTTTCATAATCAATTCCAATGCGGTTCGTCCGTTTTTCGTTGACAATCAAAGTCTTTGAAAATCTTCTCCAATTTTTCGAAAATTTTTCTACTCTTCGTTGTAGAAATTTAAGCCAATGCTATGCGTCGCATAGACGTCCACTTTTCGTAATCAATTCCAATGCGGTTCGTCCGTTTTTCGTTGATAATCAAAGTCTTTGAAAATCTTCTCCAATTTTCGAAAATTTTTCTACTCTTCGTTGTAGAAATTTACGTCACTGCTATGCGTCGCATAGACGTTCCAAGAGAAATTAAATTTGTAAAATTCCTCTCCGCGTGCCCATATAATAATTTCTGTTACGATCTTCTGTCTAAACAAGTGCTGTCGTCTCTTCTAAACAAGTGTTGACGTCCTTGTAGCGGGGTTCTGCCCGAACAAAAGGTTTTCAAAACCTGGCTCCTCGTCTTGAAGGAACGTTTCTCGTCCCCTCCCTCCGTCCGTTGAGGGGGTGGAAAATGGGATGCTGTTTTCTTCTAATCCTGGCATCGGTCGACAGTGTCGGATAAGATGTTATTGTTGCTTCGTTACACAATACACCATCTCCGACGTTTCACAGGTGTTCTTCGTATGTCACTTCCTCGCACCCACAAGGAAGTTTATACCGTTTAATTATTTTATTCTGACTGCGAATTTCGAAGACAACAATTTATACCCTCGGTTGATGGCGTCCGCTCTCTCTCAGTCCGTTGAGAGAAGGGAATGCTGTTCTCCGTTGGAAGGATATAAAATGACGAGTTTTCCTTTGTTAGTCCTTTATTTCTCAAAGTTGAAATCACTAATAAACACCCTTAACACAACACTTTGCTTAGAGAGTTATTAACGGGCAAATGCTTACATCAAAATAAGCTGAGGGGTCCAGCCAAACCCGGCTGGCCCACGGGCGGAACACTCTACTCCCTCTGTCGGAAGCTGAGGCGAGCGTTAGACTGACAAAGCATGTTGCCTTCCTCAAGGGGCTCCCTTTTGTCCTGGAGAAACACCCATGGTTGCCACGTGTTACAGAAGACTATTAAACTTGCAAAATCTTACTCTAATAATGATATTAACGAGAGAATTGGTATAATTGGATATTAGCAAAAGAATTTATACAATTGTAGTTTTACACTTAACTCTTTTATATGATTTATAATAATTGAAAAGAACATTTACAATTTGGGAATCTCCGTTTTAAGATTAGACGTGGCAACTGTGGGGAGCATCGTTAGGCTTATCGAAAGGGTGCCAGAGAATCTGCGGGCATTGAAGCACTCTATACAAACATTAAAAATGTAACGGAATCATATTTTAATTTAGTTGAACAGAATAATATCTTTTAAAAGATTAATGTTAATTTATACAAACAGAATGATAATCTTTAATTTTAACACAAATTTATTTTCTACAATTGGTGTAGAACAATGCGGTTTTCACCATTCGATGCGTCTTTTTATTGCGCAGTGCCCATGCTAAAAAAAATTCTATAACATAAACCCTTCCCCCCCTTTTAGGGGTACAGTTCTTCCCATTTCTTCATTTTTAATCATAATTTTGGCACAAAATGGGGGAGGGGTGAGGTAATGGGGGAGTGGGTGGGGTTAATGGGGAAACTCAGAAAAATAGATGCGATATATATATGGAACCAAAAAAAAATTAAAGTAAATCCTCTTCAAGGTGCCAGCCCCCTTCCCCCTTGGGGGTAATGGGGGAAGGGTGGGGGTAAATGGGGAGAGGGGTGGGGGAGGGGGTATTGGGGAGAGGGTGGGGTAATGGGGGAGGGGGTGGGGTTAATGGGGAAACTCAGGAAAAAAATGATAACCTAACCAACATCGATTCCGGTCAGGAAGATCATGCTTATCACAACTAATGGAACTCTATAACAATAGTATTGAGTTAATGGGGAAACTCAGAAAAAAAATTGGTGGGGTAAATGGGGGAAGGGGTGGGGGAGGGGGTATTGGGGGAGAGGGGTGGGGTAATGGGGAGGGGAGGGGGTTAATGGGGAAACTCAGAAAAAAAATGATAACCAACATCGATTCCGGTCAGGAAGATCATGCTTATCACAACTAATGGAACACTATAACAATATTATTGATGCACTCGAAACAATGAAAACTATGATTTGGCGGGCCGCAGGGCCCCCAATTACTGTCGGTTCAGTTATTTGGTCAATAAAACTATAGAAATGAACGCAGTCATGAAAATCTTAGGCTTCAAATCCGAGCTCATTGTATTAAGATTTGTGAAGCTTTAGATTTTCATGGCTGCGTTCTTTTCTGTAGTTTTATTGAATGAATAATTGGTTTGCCAGTAACTGGAAGGCCGCAGGCACCCCAATTACTGAGGCCCAAGGTGAGAGGAATAGGAATGATATCCAGATAAAGGGCTACTGATGTTCAAAATAAAATACGCCGTAGGCCCACAATTCAGCCGAAGCACCGCAGATCTAGCAAAATCGGCGCGTAGCGCCGACCTTTTGCTAGTCTAATATACTATTTCAGAAATGAAGCCTTATATATATATATATATATATATATATATATATATATATATATGTAACAGTTTTTTTGCGCACACCTACAGGTCACTACAATTGGTGTAGAAGAATGCGGTTTTCACCATTCGATGCGTCTTTTTATTGTGCAGTGCCCATGCTAAAAAAAAATTCCCTAACATAATTCATTCCCCCCTTTTAGGGGTACAGTTCTTCCCATGCCTGTACACGCATTTTTTTAATTTTTCATTTTTAATCATAATTTTGGCACAAAATAAGTCAATATTTACTAAACATTTAATATCATTCGATTCACAAAAGACTTATTTATCGAATCAATTTAAAAAAGTATATATTTTTAAAATTAATAAAGAACTTTTTGCAAAAAACTAAAAACAAACATGCATTTTTAAAATTCAATGATTTTTATACAAAATATTTTGATATTTTTAAAATTCAATGATTTTTATACAAAATATTTTGATATTTGTTATAATTTTAACATTTTTCGATTCACAAAAGATTTCTTTATCGATTCAATACAAAAAATTACATAATTAAAACGGGCAATTTAAATAAACACGAGTTTAAAGTTAAACGAGCCACACTCGAAATTATTTACCGTGACTTTTGTGCGTTTTATTACTGTGGCTTTTGTACAAATAATTTTACGTATACACAAAGAATTTGATAGGATATTGATTTATCATTCTATTTTTTAGTTGTCATAGAAATACGTTAATTAAGTTATCTGATTAGATGCGCTTTTATAGTTGAAGATCATTTTTAGAAAATTATTTATTTTCCCCACTTTAAAATATTACAAAATTTCTATTAGGTATCCTAATATCATTAAGCCTGTCGCTGTAAGTAAGAAAATAGCAATTAAATAATTAATTTTAAAACATTAAATGACGTCATCAAGATCATTACGAAACCTATGGTAAAATTATTGAATACCCGGTTAGGTTCATTGAATGCCAGGTTAGGTCATCTGTAAGCCCTTGACGATTGGTTAGGTTAAGTCGTGAGATTTTCGTTGGCTTTAACGAAAATATCATGACTTAACCTAACCAATTGTCAAGGGTGTACAATTAACCTAACCGGGCATTCAATTAACGTACCCGGGCATTCAATTAATCTAATCGGGCATTCAGTTGACCTAACCGGCCATTTAATTAACCTAATCGGGCATTCAGTTGACCTAACTGGGCATTCAATTAACCTAACCGGGCATTCAGTTTACCTAACCGGGCATATATATATATATATATATATACATAGCGTTCAACATCCACCCCAGCAACGCCGGGTCGCTCCGCTATTATTGAATACCCGGTTAGGTTCATTGAATGCCAGGTTAGGTCATCTGTACGCCCTTGACGATTGGTTAGGTTAAGTCGTGATATTTTCGTTGGCTTTAACGAAAATATCATGACAACCTAACCAATCGTCAAGGATGTACAATTAACCTAACCGGGCATTCAATTAACGTACCCAGGCATTCAATTAATCTAATCGGGCATTTAGTTGACCTAACCGGCCATTTAATTAACCTAATCGGGCATCATTACTATTATAATTTAGCAAAAATGTGTCTGCCCCTCTGTCCGCAGAAAAAACTTTTACGTTTCTGAACCGATTTCGACCAAACTTCGTATGGTGGATAGGGGATGAGTAATGAACGAAAATATATGTGTGACCAGCCACCCCCCCACCACCACCACCAATTACTTGGCCCGAGGTCCCGCCCCCAGCACCGCGATAAAACTATAGAAAAGAACGAAGCAATGAAAATCTTGAGCTTCACATTGTGTCAATATTTGTGAAGCTTAAGATTTTCATGACTATAGTTTTATTGACCAAATAATTGAACCCCCAGTAATTAGGAGCCTGCGACCCCCCAATTACGGTCGGTTCATTTATTTGGTCAATAAAACTATAGAAAAGAACGCAGTCATGAAAATCTTGAGCTTCACATCCGAGTTCATCGTATCAAGATTTGTGAAGTTTTAGATTTTCATGGCTGCGTTCTTTTCTGTAGTTTTATTGACCGAATAATTGGTTCGCCAGTAATTGGAGGGCCAGAGGCACCCCAATTATTGAGGCCCAAGGTGAGAGGAATGGGAACGATATCCAAATAAAGGGCTATTGATGTTCAAAATAAAATACGCCGTAGGCCCACAATTCGGTTTGGGTCGAAGGTCAAAAGAACCGCAGATCTAGCAAAATCGGCGCGTAGCGCCGATCTTTTGCTAGTTTCATTACTAAATGTCTTGATAAAGATGATCAATATGTCCACCGTCTTGTTCACAAACAGCTCTTTGTCTTTTCCTCCATAACATGATACATTTTCTAATTTCTTTTAGAGTTATTTTGTTCCAACATTCGAGTATCTTTACTTTTAACTCCTTTTCCGTGATCCTTTCTGTTCGACCTTCCTAAACTTTTTCTGTCAACGAGTTTCGTATCGAATAGTCCATCGGGTTGCAGTCCGGTGATTGAGGAGGTCGCTCATTTTTCTGTTGCAGATACTCCTGTGTAGACTTGCTTGTATGAGAAGTAGCTCCGTCTTACTGGAATATGAAGTGATTATCAGGATACAGACGGCGGCAATCCGGCAAGAGATTCTGATTCGAGAATTTGACAGAAGTTTTGGAGTTCACTTTAGTGTTGTTGGTGTCAATGAAATGAATACCAGTCTTTCCATTCCAAGACACTCTCGCTAAAACCATAACGTTCTTTGAAAAACGAGATGTTTGGTGGTACAGTTTTGACGCAGGAATATCTTTTTTCCGAGTACTGTAAACAACATTATTTTGCAAGTTTCGAGTGCAATTTCGATGGTAAAGTCCTATTCGTTAGTGGAAACAATTTTTTTAACATCACTAACTGAAAAATTGCCTCGTAACTTTCTGCAACGAGTCTTTCTTTTTTGTGTAACATTACTATCACGCCTTAGGACACGGATTCTTTTGAATGCCTTAATCTTTGGAGTTCTCTGCATTAAATGAAGGGAACCGCGGCTAATTCCCAAATTTTTTACGATTTTTCTCTGAGACAAGCGAGTCCCAGGTCGATCTTCCTGGGAAGAACAAAGAGATTGTACAGAGGATATATTTTCTTGAGTAGAAACACTTTTGGTTTACCACTTCCAACTTTCCTTTTAGTCGATCATTTTTCTCGAATTTTTTTTAGCAATCTATTCGCAGAACTTTTATTCCAATTAATTTCTTCCACGAAATTCTTTCACGATTCTTTTACCGGCCCATCCTTTCTCGGTGAAACTTTCTTTTTCCTTGTGGGTTTGCATCATATATATATATATATATATATATATATAACCTTGGTTAACCTTGGTTTTGCTTCCTCCCGAATTGTTCATTCCATCTTAGACCTAGAGTTTTTAACGTGGAATCCGAACCACGCCCCACCAGCAACCCAGCGTCTTAACCACTAGGTTACCCATGAAACCCATTTATCTACCAACCAATTTTTTTTTTATTGTGTGGAAGGCTGAGCAGCTGGGTTTTGCTGCGCACCACCTGCCGTCACAGATTCTCGATCCCGGGGCCGATGGATTCGTAGTCAGCGACGGTAACCACTACATCCCCGAAGCGCATATATACAGGGCGTCCCAAAAAAATGTATACACACTTTAACAGCTGATAGCTCAATTGATGTTTCTTTCTTTCCAAGTTAAACCCATTAGAATTAATAATGGCAGTCAGACTAAGCTTTGAACAAAGGAAATTCATTCTAAAATGCTACTGGAAGTGTGAAAACGCAGTTGAAGTGCAAATACAGTTTAGGAGGGAGTTTCAAACAGATCCACCAACGCGACTTACCATCACTCGAATTAGAGATAAGTTTGAAGCCGATGGAACTGTTCAGAATGTCCACAAGAAGCGTTCCGGAAGACCACGGACATCGACAAGCCCCACAAAGCAAGAAAGAGTACTGGAAACGTATCACCAAAGTCCAAGAAAATCTGTGCGGCAAGCGAGTCGTGAGGTAGGAATTTCAGAATCGTCTGTCCAACGCATTTTGAAGCGCTGTCAATGGAAAAGTTACATTCCAAGATTAGTCCATGCTATTAATGAAGATGATCCGGACCGAAGAGTGGAGTATTGCGAGTGGTACTTGGCACGATGTGGATGTGGATTGGACGAAGGGGTTTCGTAGAATACCCTCCGCGTTCACCAGACCTCACACCACTAGACTTTTTTTATGGGGATACTTAAAAGACAAAGTCTACGCTATAAAACCTGCAACAGTCGCTGAATTGAGAGCAGCCATTGAACGAGAATGCACACAAATACCAAACGAAATGTTTCGTGATGTTTGCGATTCCATTGCTTCGCGTTATCAGCAGTGCCTGGACCAGAACGGACGTCAGTTTGAAAACAGGCGTTGACAAAACAATTAAATAATGTCTGTAGATTCTATTACATTTGAAAATGAAATGTATTTTAATAAACACTGCCTTTATAAGTATTTAAAGTGTGTATACATTTTTTTGGGACGCCCTGTATATATATACACATATATATATATATATATATATATATATATATATACAGTATATATACGGGGTGTCTCATAAGTCCGGCATCAACGGAGAAATTCATATTTTTCTATTTCTACAAACCATAATTCATATTTTTCTCTTTCTGCAGGCCATAATGTCTGTGAGCAAGGAAGAACGAATCCAGATAATTCTACTCATAGATTTTTATCTCTGGGGCCACTTGAAAGCGCTGGTATACGCAGAGAAAATTAGGAGTGTTGAACATTTGGGGCAGCGCATTATTGGGGCATGTAACACCATTAATCCTGACATCATTCACGGTGTGCTTGCTGACTGGGTATCACGTCTGAATTTGTGTATTAAAAACAATGGTGGACATACTGAGCACGTTCTGTAAATAAAAGCTTTTGTTTTGCCTTTTTTTATTATTTTTCCTATGATGCCGGACTTATGGGACACCCTGTATATATATATATATATATATATATATATATACACACACACACACACACACACACAGTGCGTTCGAAAAATCTCTCCGCAGTCAACCAACACTTTAAAAAAAAGTGTTTGTCAACAAGTGTAGACGAGTTGATCTGAGTAGTATAGTGTCAAAAGGGTAGAGTACAAGTTGCAATATAGCATAATATTACGTAATGTTGCAAGAGTGCCAACACCCAACCCCCTTTGTTGCAAAAAAATAAAAAATTATCGCCCTCCCTTTTGTTGCCAGCCCCGAAATGGGACTGCAAGGGGTATGCAACCTGGAGTTATCCCCCCAAAGGGAAGTGCCAACCTTTGTTGCCAGCCCCAAAATGGGATTGCAAGGGGTATGCAATTTGGAGGCGGAGTTCTCCCCCAAGCTGAACCCCCCCAAAGGGGCATACCTAACCTAAGAGGCCTCTTTTGGGGGAGAAGGGAACACCTCACCCACTAAAGGGCCAGAAAGAGAAAGGATCCAGAGTAGGGATCCTTTCCTTGCTCGGCGAATGACAGCGAATATGAGAGTCTTCAGCCGCCCGCCGCCCTCTTATAGGGTCCCAAACAGCCAGTTGGCTGAGTTGCCAGAGAGCGCCATGTATTTAATTCATCAGCTGAGTTGCCAGTTTGCGCTATATATTTAATTAAACCATATATTAATCAGCCAATAGAAGACTGAGTTGCCAGATAGAAATAATCATTTAACTAAATAATTATTGCTATCAGCTGGCTTAGAAGGCTGAGGATTGCATTGTTTATTTGCATATATTCCTCCGTCATCTGTCTTAGAAAGCTGATAGCAATAATTATTTAATTAAACCATATATTCTTCCGTCATCTGACTTAGAGGGCTGAATTGCCAGATAGAAATAATCATTTAATGAAAGCATTTATTAATCAGCCAGAGCCAGTTGGCTTAATCAGTCAGGTGGCTTAGAAGGCCAAGGATTGCATTGTTTATTTGCATATATTGATGCAGTTAAAACTGTTCGAACAGTTTCAAAGCGTGTACAAATTTTATTTTTTTATTTTTAAATTAAACAGGTTTGAATCGAAGTTAATAGTAAAGATGTCGGATTTTTTTAAGGCGCTGCATTTAATTGGGTAATAACTGTAATTATATCAACGAAGTAATTGCTTTCCATTTTAAAACTAAAACCTCAATGCGGAGCTTACTGTCGCTATAAAAATGTATTCGAATTAACTGGCGCACCTTAGTCCTTAGTATAATAAAATTATATATATACATATACATATATATATATAAGCAAACAACCACAAGGAAAAGGAAACACAAAGTCCGAGCGCTTTCGTGATATATCACGAAAGCGCTCGGACTTTGTGTTTCCTTTTCCTTGTGGTTGTTTGCTTATTAATAAGGTCACGTGTTATTTTGTGATTCTAGTGCATATATATATATATATATATATATATATATATATATATAGAGAGAGAGAGAGAGAGAGAGAGAGAGAGAGAGAGAGAGAGAGAGGGGGGTATAAATGTCTGAGACCAGCAACACATTTATTAAATATTTAAAAACTACAAGTGACAACAATATAAACCAATAAAATCTTCCGACCACCGAACAAATTTAAAATATCTTATACAGGGTGGTCCAAAAGTCTCTTTTGCTGAAATAATTATCTTTCTATTTTATTTTCTACAGTTCATAGATGATGATGGATGTACAAGAACGTGTGATGGTAGTATCCAAGGGAAGAAGTGCAAAGAAATTTGAGAAAAATTCGAAAACAGATTTCACAAACCAGGACCTACAGACAAGTCAATTCGCGAGCTGGTCAATAAATTTAAAAGAAAAGGATCTGTTCATGATGAGGCAAGATCTGGATGTCCAGGTACCTCTCAAGAAAATGTCAAATTGGCGAGAAATGCCTTTTAAACAAATCCTAGAATGTGAACTCGTACAGCATCACGTAGACTGAGGATACCAAAAAACAACTGTTCTAAGGATTTTAAAATCAACATTAAAAAAGAAAAGTTACCATATTCAAGTGTTGCATGAGTTACACGAAGAGGATTATGCAAGATGAGCCGCCATGTGCACAGAGTTGATTGAAAAAATTCAAACCCAAAACTTATTAAACCACATTTTCTTCAGCGATGAGCCGACATTCCACACATGCGGAAAGGTTAATCGGCATAATTGCCATATTTGGGCTAATGAAAAACTAACCGAGTTTTACGAATGAGAGAGAGATTCTCCTAAAGTTAGTGTCTGGTTGGATATGACAAGATCTAAGATTTACGGACCTTTTTACTTTGCAGAAGCTGTGGTAATAGGAACAATTTATCTTGACATGCTTCAGCAGTTTCTTGAACCCCAGCTTCGTTCAGATGGCATTCTCGACACTGTTGTCTTTCAACAAGATGGAGCTACATGTCACTATACAAACATTGTTCGGGCGTACCTTGATAAGCTCTTACCAAATCGCTGGATTTGACGCGGCGGAAAAAGGTCCTAGGCAGCACGATCTCTGGATTTAGCACCATTAGACTTCTTTGCGTGGGGCTTTATAAAGTCTGAGGTTTACAAAACAAGAGTAACTCAGGGGCGTAGCTATGGGGTAGCAGATGGGGTAGCCAGGGACGTATCCAAGGGGGGCGAATGAGGCGGTCGCCCCCGCCCTTGGACTAGGAAACATATTGTATGTAAAATATTAATTGTATGTAAATATTAAATAGGTAATCATTATAACTGCATTTGATCAAATTACAGATTTGTTCGATTGTCCGGTTTAGAAAACATTATCAATTAAATTTGTAAAAAAAAAAATCGCTAGAAGCCTGTAATTAGCCTGACTCTTAACATGTAAAATTCATCATCAAAAGTTTCATTTCGTTATCAAAAACTTATACTATTCTAATTTAAGACAAAAAAACAATTTATATAGCTATTTCCATGCTGATTTTTATGGCATAAATATCACCAAGTTATTTTATTTACATATAATCATATTAATGTGTTTATATCTAAAAATCATCCGATGAAAATAGCTCAAAATGTCAGGTAAGTCAGGCTAATATGGATGGCATATCTGGCTATTCGCTGGCAACGCTGGTTTAAATTTGAGTGTTGATTCGATATGTTTTTTGTCAGAATTGACAATGTACATTTATCCAACAATTATGTTTCGCTGAATTATTTTATTATGTTTGGTTGAATTATGAATTTGATTGAATTATGTTGAATTTGGTTGAATTGAATTATGTTGAATTTGGTTGAATTGAATTATGTTGAATTTGGTTGAATTATTTTATTCAACGACTTATATTTTATTCATATTGAGAAACATTTACGATGCAATTTAGCAAAACACCACAGTTGAGCACTATATTATCATCAAAAATGATGTAGTAGAGATGTTAGAAGAGAATGTCAAGATTTACGGCATCACAATTCTAATGCTAAGAATGCACTATAAAAGATAATAGTTTGTATATGCATTTAAAGAAATATAGTATAAAATACGTAGAACATTATGTCAATTGATTTTAAAAAATCAACATTGTTTTTGAGGCTAGGTTATATGGAATTATTACAGTGTTGTAAAAAATTCAATGTTGTCAATGGGGCTGTAACTATATGTCAGGGTGTCAGTTTAATACTGGCATCCAATACATTAGCAAATTTTAGCGTTTATAATAATTGTGCAAGTGCAGATTAGTACTGAATTATGTAAATTGAAAATAATTTAGACACTAATTTAAAAGTATATGCCAGCTTTTGTAATAATTGGTTATCAAGGTTTAGGTTGACCTAATTATATGTGATATGATAGTTTTATCAATAAATTAGTCATAGTTGTGCAAAATTTTCTTATCAATATAAATGATGTACATTTATTGAAAAAATAAATCTATTCACTATGTATTTTGAGTATCTGAACTATTTGTTTAATGTGTGATTAATTCATAATTATGTAATCTATGTGTAACAATCACATATATTGATACTATTTATGCTTCAAGTATTAATGAATGTGTATTCTTATGATATGTACATACAGTATTTCTTAAACTCAACTCTTTGTTAACATTAGAATCAGACAATTAGCGTCTCAGCGATGCAGACGAAGTTTTGGACAGATTTGCTCGTAAAAAAGCGAGACGATTGAACATGATGCTAGAATAACACTAGAAATCAAAGAAATTATCGCACAACAATCGCTGCACTAGTTTTGTAATCAAAAAGTGTGTCCGTAACGTCACAACTCCCGGTTCTACTTTGGCTGTTGATTTATTGGTCAAATGATCTAATACTCTCTTATGGGCTAGTTTTGTGTCTACCTGACTGCATACACTTGAGTAATTGAGTATGTATGTCTGTAGTGTGTAATCATTTCCCTGTATATAAACTTGCCAGGCCGTTAGATTACGTAACCTATAAATATTGATTTCGCTGTCAAATTTAATAAAAATTAATCCCAATTGCAATAACTCTGTATGTTTACCTGTCCTTTGACCGTATTGAGCTATCATGAACTATTTGAAAACGTACATAGTGTAACCCGTTTATATCACATCGCTTTGGATCATAACTCGGTTGATATTACTATATTTGATAAACCACGTACGACTGATATCCAACACATGGAAAATGCCTTGCTTAATATCACTAAAGAAACTGCTTATTATCACGTTTTTCTAATAATCAATTGTTGTTAAATCGGTGGAAAAACAATGACATATGCAAGTTTTCAAATAGTAAAACATGTTAACATGCTAAAAAGCACTAATGCAAAGGACGTTCATTATCATTTCATCCTACACCGAGAACGATATTAAGCATGTTACATTGTAGTAGTATAGCTGAATCATGAAACGTAGGTATAACCTACAACATTCCCTTCGCCCCCCACTTGAGGAAATCCTGGATACGTGCCTGGGGGTAGCCGCACTGGGCGCTAAAGAGAGGGGGACGCCAAAATTGCATTTGAAATTTCCTTACTTTTATTTTTATTTCTCAAATAAAACGAACAAGAATAGTAGAAAAATTTATTGTGCTACTGTTGCATTGTATAGGCCACTTCATAGTCTCTAATTTAGATTCGTTATGTGCATAGTGTGCATTAGTAATTTCTCTATAGTTCAGTTTGAGTTCAATAATTAAAAAATAATTATAAACACAACAACGATATGCCTGAAATTATGATAATTTGTTCAAACCTTGAGACATAACCCCAAAATGATAGATAATGAGCATTGTCAAAATAATCCTTATACATGCGCACATTATTTATATCAATTAAAATTAAATTCATCATTGATTATTTGCGGGGATGGGACGCCAAATTAAGGTTCTACCCAGGGCGCCATCAAGGCTTGCTATGGCTCTGCAAGAGTTACAGACCTGCAGGATCTGCGAACCCGCATTGTCGCGGCATTCACTAAAGTAACCACATCCCAGAGATGCTTGAGAATGTGTTCTGCAATGCAGTGAACAGACTTGAGATTTGCAGAGACACTGATGGTGCTCACGTCGAATCTTTGACCTAAGCTTGATAAGTAAATATACATCTAATTATGTTACTACATTTTTATCCTAAAATACTATTATTTTATTATATCAGCAAAATACAGTAGATAGGGACTTTTGGACCACCTGTATAATAATTAGAAAAAGTAAATTTATCAACAGAAAATACTCAATACTCAATATGGCCACCTTTTGCTTTAATAATTGTATCAACTCTATAATTGTATCAATTCTTAGTTTTTTAATTACTTTGGATCACTGTTATTCCAACAGTTGTGTGCACATTCCAGGGGGTCTCCTGACTATTTATATGGATTTTAGCTCTCTCTCGTTTTAAATGTTTCCTTAAATGTTCTAATGGATTCAGATCTGGGGACTGAGGAAGGAAATTCATAATCTTTAACGCACCATTTTCTTCCTTTGACTCGAGGTAGTTTTGACACAGATTGGAAGAGTGTTTAGGGTCATTATCTTGCTGGAAAATGAAGCCATGACCACAAGGTCTCAATCCAGAAAAAATGGTATACCTTTAAAAATTTGGGTGGTACCGTTCTTTTGTCAATATACCAGTGATTCTGTGAAGATCTCCTACTCATGCATAACTGAAAGAGCCCCATACTTGAATGTTTCTTCCGCTATGTTTAACTGTAGGTGTAATACATTGCTACAACATATTTTCACGAGTTCTACACCTGATATAGGGTCTTCTGTTGCTGCCAAATATTTCAAATTTTGACTCGTCTGTAAATAGGACATTTTTCCAAGCTTCTAGTGTATAATTCTTGTATTCTTTAGCCCATGATAGACGTTTCACCATATTTGTCTTTCTTAGAAATGGTTCTCTTGCGGCAACTCTTCCAGGAAGGCCTCCAGCAACGAGTCTTCTTTTCAAAGTAATTATGCTGATTGGTGTTTCTCGTTCTCTATTGAGTTGATCCTGTATTTCTTCCGCCGTTGCAATTCTGTTTCGTATGATAGTGATACCATGGTGGCCCTCATTTGGGGTGGTTATTTTCGGTCTCCCTGTTCTTTTCTTTGTCTTATAACTTCCAGTAGCTTTGTATCCGTCCAGTATTCTCTGAACAGCTCCCTCAGAAACTTTAATTTGTGCCATAATTTGACGTTGAGACTTTCCTACTTGATAGCGTGTAATTATTTGACCATGAACACCTTCACTAAGCATTTAAGACACGGTTCTATAAATAATAAATATCTAACAATGCACTTTTACTGTTTCTGTATTCGATTTTATAAATGTCCAAATCACTTGTGAAATGCAAATAAAACGTGATTAATTATCATTAAAAGTACAAGTAGTCCCTCTATAATCGTCGTTAATTGGTTCCATGAACAGATGACGATTAAGGAAACGACGATTAACGAGTCATTGTAATACATGTAAAAAGCACAGTTCGTTCCAGACCACCTGTTGTACTGTACTTACCAAATTATGAAGTAGCTGGCTGCGCATGGAGGGGTGTTGGTGGGGCTTGGTGATGGAGTTTTATTGCTTGGTAAGTGAATCACCCTCCATCAGCAGATCAGGGAGATCAACTGCTGTTGATGTTGATGGATGGGGAGACTTCAGTGGATCTGATTTTCTTTTGCAGAAATAATCCAGAGATGGTTGTCTTGTAGCCTTCTTTTTCTCTGCTAAGATTTCCTTATAGCAACGAAACGCTTGATTAGCTTCTCTAATGACTTTGGGGTAATTTTCTAGAACATCCTTCATCTTCTCCAGTGCCAGAAGAAATCCTTCAGATTTCCTGTTGTCAATGTCTTGACAATCTCTTCTTCCTCTTCACTTGACTCCTCTGATACCCTGTGCTCTTCAAGCTGCAGCAGTTCTTCAGTGTTGAATTCTTCACTATGAGACTCCAAGAGCTCTTCGACATCGTCCGTTTCCAACTCGAAACCCAATTGTTGACCCAGTTCAATAAGTTTGTCTTGAATTTGTGTTGGAGTCTCTTCTTCAATTCGAGGTAAGTCAGCAACACATTAGGGCCATAAATTTCTCCAAACAGCATTCAAACAGTAAGTGCTGACTTCATTCCACGCTGTAGAGATGTTATCAATGGCATGTTTCACATTGTAGCCTTCCCAGAACTCTTTCAAGGTAAGCTTGCCTTCTCCATCTGTGGCTTCTAGGCACTGGCCGAATGTTATCTTGTGGTAGTATCGCTTGAGGTTCGCAATAACATCCTGATCCATAGGCTACAGTATAGATGTTGTGTTCGGTGGTAAGAAAAGAACTATTACCATGACATAAAACATGTCCTCCAAGTTGGTTGAATGCCCAGAAGTGTTGTCCAGAATAAGAAGGGCCTTTTCTGAAAGATTATTGCGCTTGAGGTATGCTTTGAATGCAGGGCAGAAGTGGTCACAAAACCACTCACTGAAAGTTGCCTTTGTAACCCAAGCTTTTTTATTTGATTTCCATGCAACTAGCAGTCTGGATTTTCAAAACCTTTCAGAGCTCTGGGGTTCTCTGAATGATAAACCAGCAATGGTTTCAATTTGAAGTACCCTGTAGCGTTGGCCCAAGAAGAAGGGTCAACCTGTCATTGGCTGGTTTGTGTCCAGGCATCTTTTTCTCTTCTTGTGTTATGAAAGTACGGTTGGGTATTTTTTTCCAAAACAAACCAGTCTCATCTGCATTAAGTATTTGCTTTGGATTATAACCCCACTCCGAAATTTGCAAATCAAAGTCACTTGCATATTTTTGAGTAGCATCTTTGTCAGCACTTGCTACTTCATCATGCTGAACAGCGGAATGAACACCAGTCCTTATCTGGAATTTCTCAAACCAGCCCTTACTCGCACTAAATTCCACTTTACACTCACTATCGTTTTCTTTAAAGTCATCAAAAATCTTTTTGGTTGTTTCTCTAATGAACATAGAACTAATGTTTTGACACTGCCTACTGATTACTTATCTACAATAACAATAATTTTTCCATCTTAATCATAATTTCATCTTTAGAACGCATCATTTTAATAAAACCAAGCACTGCTAATTTTGCAATACCTTTGTATTTTTTTTATCGGCCAGAATCGATCGCACAGTAGTTGGCGGTACGCCATATTCCCTGCCAATGTCTGCAGCACGTTTCCCATTTTGAAAATCATCTATAATTTTTAGTTTAATCCCCAATGTGGTCACATTTCTAGGCCTTTTACCTTTACCACCACTTTACATTCTTAGGAGGGGACATTATTACTTAATTTTACTAAAGTGAATTAAAAAAGCAAATAGTTTAAAGTAAATTGCATAGTAAAACTGCGCGACCTCCGTCTTCTCTGAACGCTCAACGAAGACTGATGCCCTGCGAGCAGATGACGATTAATAAAGGAAGGACGATTAACGAAATAATGGCGTTAAATAAGGAACGACGATATATCGAAACGACGATAGTCGATGGCGACGATTATAGAGGGACTACCGTATAAATTATTGATTTTATTAAGTTCTGGTTTCATCTTAAAAAAAATTATGCAATACTGTAATTACAGTGCAAACATGCATTGATTTAATGGAAAACAAATAGGAAGAAAACAGTCAAATTGGGTAAATTAAATTGGCATTTACCTTGTTAACTCAGAACTACTGTAGCTCTGAAATATCGACAATAAATTAATATTTATTGACTATATAAATACACACTTTAAATACTTATAAAGGCAGTGTTTATTAAAATATATTTCATTTTCAAAATGTAATAGAATCTACAGACATTATTTAATTGTTTTGTCAACGCCTGTTTTCAAACTGACGTCCGTTCTGGTCCAGGCACTGCTGATAACGCGAAGCAATGGAATCGCAAACATCACGAAACATTTCGTTTGGTGTTTGTGTGCATTCTCGTTCAATGGCTGCTCTCATTCAGCGACTGTTGCAGGTTTTATAGCGTAGACTTTGTCTTTTAAGTATCCCCATAAAAAAAAGTATAGTGGTGTGAGGTCTGGTGAACGCGGAGGGTATTCTACGAAACCCCTTCGTCCAATCCACATCCACATCGTGCCAAGTACCACTCGCAATACTCCACTCTTCGGTCCGGATCATCTTCATTAATAGCATGGACTAATCTTGGAATGTAACTTTTCCATTGACAGCGCTTCAAAATGCGTTGGACAGACGATTCTGAAATTCCTACCTCACGACTCGCTTGCCGCACAGATTTTCTTGGACTTTGGTGATACGTTTCCAGTACTTTTTCTTGCTTTGTGGGGCTTGTCGATGTCCGTGGTCTTCCGGAACGCTTCTTGTGGACATTCTGAACAGTTCCATCGGCTTCAAACTTATCTCTAATTCGAGTGATGGTAAGTCGCGTTGGTGGATCTGTTTGAAACTCCCTCCTAAACTGTCTTTGCACTTCAACTGCGTTTTCACACTTCCAGTAGCATTTTAGAATGAATTTCCTTTGTTCAAAGCTTAGTCTGACTGCCATTATTAATTCTAATGGGTTTAACTTGGAAAGAAAGAAACATCAATTGAGCTATCAGCTGTTAAAGTGTGTATACATTTTTTTGGGACGCCCTGTGTATATATATGGGAATGAACTCAGAATGGTCCCCTGAGTTTTTTATGATACTCACAGACCGTGCATGGAACAAGGAACTCTTCTGGGATAATTAAATCCACTATAGTCCGAATAAGTAATGGTAAATGACAAATACCATAGTTTTTTCTTTTTCATGATTCTAGCCCGACGTGGGCAACGGGTCACTCGCAAAGAGGTCCCAAAAATATAGCTTCCTTCACCAGCTATCTGCAAAGCAGACAGGATCCAGCTTTGGGACAAGGATCTAGGGTTTAAAGCAGCCTATCCCTGCCACATTTAGAACCTCAATATAAGCAAAAGTCTCGCTGCCTTCACGTCAGATTGAATACATCAAAGAAAAAGGGGTAACTATTATATTTTTAGCCACGTCGGCTAGCATCATGAAAAAGAAAAACTATGGTATTTGTCATTTACCATTACTTATTCGGACTATAGTGGATTTAATTATCCCAGAAGAGTTCCTTGTTCCATGCACGGTCTGTGTGTATCATATATATATATATATATATATATATATCAGTGGCGATTTCTTAATGAAAGCAACGCATGCAATGCATGTGTTAAATATGTTCTCCTTTCAGATCTAAGTAAGGATTATAATTGACAAAAATAATTTTCAGAAACTAAAAATAGTCTAAGGCTTCAATCACGCATGTACTGGCTATTGGGCGGTGTAAACAAAATTATGTCTTATTTCATTAGACAATTAAGAACATTTTTCTGTACACAGATCGAAATACTTGTAGCTAAAGCATTCACTAATTCAGTCTGGGTACAGAAAAATGTTCTTAATTGTCTAGTGAAATAAGACATGATTTTGTTTACACCGCCTTGCCTTGGGCAATTTTTTAAGGAGACTTCTCACTATCCATAAGATATTTTTTTTTAGCCTCATAGCTAAATTCAAAAGGCAATATGTTTTAAAATATGCTTAGAAAATTTACTTAATATTTTTACTAAAAAATTAAAAAGCTTTGTTCTGATTTTTTTTAATTAATGAAAATAATACGGCATGCATTCAGTTTTTATAGGTGCATTCACCAAAAAGTAACATCTGGCAATTCTGACAAGGCTTCTTTCCAGTACCACAGCCGCAAGCATCCACTTGTGTTCGGTGTTCCCTTTTGTGCTTTAGTTATTTTGGATAATTTCAGTTAAATAAATTATAGCATTGTAGTGCCCATAATGACTGACGATGTGTTTAATCAATTGAAGACTAGAAGATTTTACTCACTCTCTTTTGATGAGAAAAAGCGCATATTGAATAATGGCAGACCGATTCCACATTTGAATTTAAGCAAAGAAAATAAAGGCTTCACTAGGAAATTTAATCCTAAGCTGTATGATGATGTTCCCTGGTTATGTGGAAATATTTCAAATAACAAATTGTACTGTTGGTCGTGTTTCCTATTTTCAAGAGATAACTCTGTGTGGAATTCTGTTAGTCGTGGATACGACGATTTAAACAATTTACATACTGCAATTTCTCGCCATGAAAATCTCTTGCTCACATAAATGCATTTGTTGATCTTAAAACATTTGGAAAGTCAGAAAGAATTGATTTAATACTCGACAAGCAGAAATCAGTTGCCATTTCCAGACATAACGAAGAAGTTAATAAGAATCGAGAAATTTTGAAACGTTTGATTAGGATAACATGTTTTTTAGGTATGCAAGAATTAGCATTTCGCGGTCACAATGAAGAAGAAAACGCTGACAATAGGGGTAACTATATTGAATTGGTATTTTGTATGGGAGATTCGATGAAAAGCTTCAAAACCATTTAAAAACTGCGACTGTTTTTAAGGGAACATCATCTGCTTTTCAGAATGACATAATTCAATCTATTAGTGCAGTTATGTTAGAACAAATAAAACGTGAGCTTATCGACTGCATGTATGTGGCGATTTTATTAGATGAAACATCTGATGTCAGCTGTTTTTCTCAACTCTCTACTGTTGTTCGTTATGTTAATAAACATGGAGAGATTTGTGAACGATTTATAAAATTCAATGACGTCAGCAATGATAGAAGTGCAGGAGCGATTTCTGATTTATCTATAAGGCAACTAGGTGAACTGGGCTGTTTGAAAAAATTAGTTGCTCAAACCTACGACGGTGCTGCTGTTATGGGGAGCGATCTTAATGGAGTACAAACAAAGATTAGAGAAACTGTACCAGAGGCTATTTTTCTTCACTGCTACGCCCATAAACTTAACCTTGTTTTATCCCAAGCTGTCGCTGAAATTTCCGAATGTAATAATTTTTTTTCAGTATTAGGAAGTTTGTCATCATTTTTCAGCAGTTCAACTAAGCGAACTTCAATGCTTGACAAAGTTGTTGGAAAGCGTTTCCCTAAACTGGCTCCAACGCGGTGGAACTATTCATCTCGTCTAGTTGAAAGAGTTAAGGAAAATAAAGAAGATATAATAGATCTTTTAAAAAGCATTCTTGAAAACCCAAAGAAATTTGATGAAAAAACAAAAAATAGTGCACGCGGATTGCTTGCTGGTATCGATACTTTCGATTTTAATTTTTTATTAGAAGTATTTTCTTCAATTTTTCCTTTTACTGAATATCTATTTAATGTGCTGCAAACAAAATCTATGGATATTGTGTATAGCTCAATCACCGTTGAAAGCACTATGAAAAAAATCAAACAAATAAGGGATACAAAATTTGCAGATATGTGGGACTTGATAACAGAAAGATGTGGTGAACCTGTATGTAAAAGGAAACAGAGTCTTTCTCCACAAGAGAAGTATAGTCAACTATTTCATGAAATATTCGATAATATACTTCTTCAAATGAAAGAGCGTTTCAGTTCAATGGAAAAATTGGAATTCATTGAGCTTTTAGATTGCAAAAAATTTGAGTTCTATGATGTTACTTTCCCAGAGAGCTTTTGAATCTTTGAAAAGAAGCTACAATTCATTTTTTGAGTTTCCTCGTCTCCGTTCTGAATTGTGTGTTTTATATTCGCACAAATCTTTTGCCAAAAAGAATGTTGCTGAGCTCCTAAAATATCTACTGGAAAGCGAAATGCACAAAGGTCTTAAGGAAATATAAATTGACGAATTTGATTCTAACTATACCAATATCGACAGCAAGTGTTGAGCGATCATTTTCTGCGCTTAAAAGAATTAAAAGTTATTTACGGAGTTCCCAAAGTGAAGAAAGGCTATCTAATCTTGCCTTAATTTCAATTGAAAAAAATTTCCTCAAGAAGCTTATGGAGAATCGAGAGTACTTTTACAATTTGGTCATCGAAGAATTTTGCAGGAAAACTAGGAGAGCAGAATTTCAATTCAAATAATGCTTCACAATTATTTAAGGTAAATTTTAAATTTGTATCTTTTTCTTTAGATCAATTCGGTAACTACTATATATAAATATGTCTAATTTTTTGTTCGCATATTTAAGCCTAACATTAAATGAACTTTCCTTCAAAGAGGTCCCCAAAAGTTTGTAAAACACCTTTAACTTGCTAAGTTCTATGTAAACAATATGCAAAGTTTGGGCAAGAGGGTTAGGCGGATGTTTTTCTTCCATTCCATAACATTGCATGCCTGAACAAAAATGTCACAAGTCGCCACTGATATATATATATTATATATATATATACACCGTCTGCCAAAAAAAAGGGTTCACTCTAAAAACAGCCATGAAATCAACATTTATTGATCAATCATAATGAAACTCATAAAGAGGAAAACTATGTAAACAGTGTACATGTACACCAATTTTCAGATTACTATATTTAAAATTAATGATTTAATGAGGATTGTTTATGTTCAACAAATTTTGTTGGTGAACATCGCTCCAATTTTGAATTCTGGGAGTCCACAAAGGCGGTAAAACTTTGGTAATGAAATTTTTATTCTCATTTTAGTTATAAAATACATCATAAGATTTATAAAATATAGGAAATGCCTCCATTAAAAAACCATGAAAATAAAAAAAGGATTTTGAATTTCGAAACAGAACTTAAATCCTGTTTACAAAAGAAATCAAATTAACATTTTTACTCTTTTGGAATTCCTATTAAAAAAATTGTTCAATGTGTTTCCCTTCTGTTTCAACAATTTTCTTCACTCTTGGACGAAATTCATCAATGGTTCGATCGATCTGCTCCTGTGGTATCTCTTCCCACTTCTCCACAAGAAGCTGACGCAAGTGCTCAACATTTCTCACCCTGCTCCTGTAAACTCTCTGTGCCAAATTTTCCCAGATTCTATAGTCAACAGGGTTCAAGTCAGGACTGTTAGGTGGCCAATTTTGGGGTTCAAGTAATTCTGGGACATTATTTTTTAAGTATTCCACAGTTGCTGTTGCTGTATGGGACGTTGCTCCGTCTTGCTGAAAAAGATAATAACCACTGTTGGCAAGATTTTGCATTTCGGGAAGCGTGTTTCGCAGCAGAGTATTTCGATAGTACTCGGCATTGAATTTTACACCAGGTTCAATAAAATGAATGGATGTTTTTCCTAACTTTGATATGGCAACTGATACCATGACACTAGCTGAGAAGTGACTTCTGGTTGCAAAAAGTCTGCTGTCAGGTATTTCATTCTTACATTGGACGTGCGAGTAAACTCTGTCATTTTGACTTTTCCGACGTGACTCAACAGTGAATCTCTTTTCATCAGTGAAAAAAGCCTTTGAAAGTTTATCACATATTACTCGCAGGAAGATTTGTTTTGATCTTTGAACTCGTTTCTGCTCATCAGTTTGAGTAATCTCTTCCTCGTGCACTCTTTTGAAAGGTTTTAGTTAAAGATATTGTTTAATTATGCGTCTCACACTAGTTTCTGATAATTGTAACTCTTTTGATGTGCAAGCTGGTGTCATATGGGTTCCTGGCAGGTTTTCCTGACTTAATATACATTCTTTGACCTCGTCAATATTGTCTTGTATGCGAACAGTTTTTGGTCGCCCACTTCCCTCTCTTCTTTTGATATCCCTAGTCTCGTCAATTTTCTTTAGGTGCTTTCCCAAACTACCAAGAGTCCATCCTTTGTTGGGGAATTCGGAGAGTAATTTCGTTCGTCCATATCCCTTTTCTAGTCTATAATGCTTAATTATAATCTAATCTTCCTCCGAAAATGGCATATTCACTATATTTTATAACCCTGCAAAAGAAAATTGTATATTAGAATTTACAAAAGTGAAAATGGAAATAAAGGATTCTTAATTAGTTTGTCGAGCATCAGTTGTAGTATTATTAGAGAAATATTTAATAAATCGTTATTTTTGATAGCTTCGAATTGCGATTTGATTTACAGGTAGATGTTTTATGTATCTTTTACTTGTATAAGTTTCATACTGATTGTTTGAAAAATGTTGATTCCATGGATGTTTTTAGAGTGAACCCCTTTTTTTTGGCAGACGGTGTATAATGTTATAAGTTATAATGTTTCAGACCAACAAAGACCCTGGATCCACTCATGGTGGGTCTACCTAACTGTGTTTGTAATTGTATATACTGTATATATATATATATATATATATATATATATATATACATATATATATACACACGAGGGTGGGCTGAAGAGTAATGCCTCCACTTTAATAATTCTGGATTGTGTAGAGGTAGCCCGATAAAACCGGTTTTGTATTGTAACTTGATATCCCCACCCCATTCCAGATTGTGTAGAGGTAACCAGATAAGACCGGTTTTGTGTTATAACCTAATATAGCCTACATTCATTCCGCATGTTGGTTCAGTATCGATTACAATGGAAAGGAGTAAAGACGTTCGCTTCAAGCAACGTGCCGTAATTGAATTTTTTGACTGCGGAAAGTGTTGCTCCCATAGACAGTAATCGGCGAATGCAAGCTGTGTACGGCAAAGAGTGTGGTGATGTGAGTATCGTTCGACGTTGGGCGAGGCAGTGTAAATGTGAAGCAGGGCAAGAAGATTTGCGAGACAAACCGAGAAGTGGAAGGCATGTAACGGCAACCGACGAGTCTCATCGGAACTACGTTGACGAACTGATTCGTGGAAATCGTCGCATTAAACAAAATGAAGTTGCTGCAATGCTGGATATCTCCAAAGATCGAGTGGGACACATTATCAGTATTCTCGATTACCGAAAGGTCTGCGCCAGATGGGTGCCTCGCATGCTCACTGCCGAGATGAAAAATGAGAGACTACGCATTTGCAAAGAAAATCTGCGGCGCTTCGAAAATGAAGATGAATTTCTGCATAGCAATGTGACAGGAGACGAGACGTGGGTCCATCATTATGACACTGAAAATAAACGGCAATCCATGGAATATCAGCACAAAAATTCACCGCAACCAAAAAAATTCAAAGTTCAAAAATCGGCTGGAAAAGTGATGATGACCGTTTTTTGGGATATCAAGGGGGTTGTTCTCGAAGACTTAACGGAAAGAGGGACAGCAATCAACTCCCTACGTTATATTGAAACTAAAGAAGTTGAAAAAACGGATCAGGAGGGTCCGCACCCACAAAAATGCAGTCATTGTTCACCATGACAACGCACGGCCTCACACCAGTGTTGAAACGCGAGAAGCAATTGATGATCTGCAATTCATCTGCATCCACCATATAGCTCCCATTTAGCACCATGCGATTCTCACCTCTTTCCTAAAATTAAAGAACATCTCCGTGGAAATTGCTACGGGTCTGACGAAGAATTTAAGGCCGCTGTGAAATTTTGGTTTCATAGTCAAAGCTCCGAGTTTTACCAGGATGGATTTCAAAAACTTATTTATCATTGAAGTAAATGTATCGAGGTAGAGGGTGATTTTATAGAAAAGTAAATGTATCGTTTTGAAGAATAAACTCTAAGGTACATATCTGCTTTCGTTTCGATAAAATCCTTCAAACCGTTTAAAATTTATTTGAGTGGAAGCATTACTTTTCAGCCCACCCTCATTATATATATAACTATATAATATATATATATATATATATATATATATATATATATATATATATATATATATATGTGTGTGTGTGTGTGTGTGTGTGTGTGTGTGTGTGTTTCTTTTCCCTTCGTGGTTTTATTCATCGTAAATATTTTTCACGTGTCACTTTCGTGAAATAATTTTCATATATATGTAGTATGTATTTTGTGTTGGAGATTTTAGCTTTATGAAAATTCCAGGTTTATTCATTATTCATTCACCGTTCGTACCAAAATAGTTAAGTCGTAGATGCAAAAGATGGTCAGTGTTCAATGTCTTCCAAATAGCAGTGAATAACATGACCTTAACTTTCACTTTTCTTTCTGTAAACTCGAAATAATAATTTCAAGTTAAGTTTCACTTCACTTTTGTTTAAAGTGATCAAAGTCTGAGTTCATTCTCAAAGAAATTATTCAGTTTCAAGTGAGAGAGATTTGAAGATAATTTATGCTTAGGAAATAATTAGTTTCTGCAGTAAAATGTATTATATTTAATTAAGTTGAAATTCGAATTGGAAAAACAAAGTTCTAATTAGTTTTTTAGTAATTAATAATAAAATTTCTCGAAGAAGCCAGTCAATTTCTAAACTGCTTTTAATGTATAGATACAGAAAAGTTGAACCTTCTCAATAAGAATGAGTATTTCTTATGAAAAAATCTAACTTAAAGTGATAAATGCTACACTGCGAATGGGAATTTATCGATTTCAAAATTGCTTCCTTTGAGATTCTTACTCGCGGATTTCACACTCTTCGACGAAGAATAAAATGGAAATGATCCTGAGTGAAAAGAGACCCTTTTTATTCACGTATAGAAACAACGAAATAACTTCTACAAAGAATTTCTTAAAACTGTACATTTATAGGGTGGAGCGAAAAATACTTTTTTTCTAGTATGAAGTTCTAATAGTGATTAAAAGTTGCATTTAGTGGACGATATATACCTGCCAAAATATGAGTTCATTTGTTTAATATTTTCAGCTGCCACCAGGGGGCTAAAGTTAACACAATTTTGGGTAAAAAGGAAAAAAAATGCTTCTATTTTAGGTTTATCAAACTATTATAAAATTTTATCTTAGAATTATCTAATAGTTTGATTAAGATTCTTAAATGATAAATATTCGTTTTGTAAAAATGGCTTTTCATATGCTTTATATCTTCAGCTGCCACAAGAGGGCTGAAGTTAACTTAAAAATGACAATTAAGTATGATTCTGTATTTACTTGAAAAAGGGAACAGTAATAAATTAGGATGTCTCTCCTCCTTTATACTGGCTTGAGACAGTTAAGAAACGTTATTTCGTGCCTTAGCGAAGTTACCACCCTTTCCCCAACCAAGCGCGTCAGAAATCGTGGTAGGCCGAAGTGGTGGACTAGGGAAGTAGGCGAGTTCATAAACGAGCGTAATAGAGCGTATAGACTTAACAAGCGCAATGGCCAGGTAGCTAACTTTAATAGATATATCGAGCTTAGACGTCAGGTTAAAAGATCAGTTAGGAATGCCAAGCGTAATTTAGAGATAGTTATAGCTGCGGATAGTAAACATAATCCAAAAAAGTTTTTTGAATACGTAAATAATCGTAAGCCGGTAAAGGATAACATAGGCCCTCTATTGGATGTAAATGGCGCTTTGGCTTCTGACGCTCAGGCGATGGCGGGTATTTTCAATAACTTTTTTGCGACAGTTTTTACCGTAGAGGACGTAAATAATGTCCCCGACGTTGACGATATCGTTCCATTTAGTAGCGAGACTATTTTAGATGAAATAACTGTTTACGAGGCTGAGATTGCGCATTATATCGATAGGCTAAAAGTTAGCAAGGCTCCAGGCCCTGACGCTTTTTATCCTAGACATTTGAAAGATTTGAAAGACGTTATCGTAGGCCCCTTAGCGAAGATTTTTAATCAGTCACTCGAAACGGGGATTATTCCTGAAGACTTCAAATTAGCTAACGTCACGCCTATTTTTAAAAAAGGCGACCGCGCGGTAGCTAGCAATTATAGGCCCATTAGCTTAACGTCAATTGTCGGTAAACTTTTGGAATCCGTAGTTAGGGATCGTATTATCGATCACTTAGAAAGTAGGGGTTTGATTAATAGTAGTCAGCACGGGTTTCGACGCCATAGGTCTTGTTTAACAAATTTGTTAGAATTTTATAACGAAATAGTGCGCGAATACGATAGGCATAGGGCAGCTGACGTTATTTATTTAGATTTTAAAAAGGCGTTCGATACAGTTCCGCATAGGAGACTAATTGCGAAGGTTAAAGCGCACGGTATCCGCGGTCAGGTAGCTAACTGGTTAGAAGAATGGCTTCGTGCTAGGAGGCAGAGGGTCGTAGTTAATGGTAGTGAATCGGGGTGGTTAGAGGTAGGTAGTGGTGTCCCACAGGGTTCAGTGTTAGGCCCATTGTTATTCGTAATTTACATTAACGACATAGATGTAGGATTGATTAGTAACGTGTCAAAATTCGCGGACGATACTAAAATAGGCGGTAAGGTTGTTAACGAGGACGATAGAAATAGGATCCAAGACGATGTAGATAGGATTATGGAGTGGACGGATAAGTGGCAGATGCAATTTAACGTAGATAAATGTAAAGTTTTGCATATAGGTTCTCGCAACAATAATTACGTGTACACGATGGATGATAGGGATTTAGCGAGCGTTGACGAGGAAGTAGATTTAGGCGTACGCGTAACTAAAGATTTAAAGGTTAGGAACCAGTGCCTGGAGTCTTGCGCAAAAGCTAATAGGATGTTAGGCTTCATAGCGCGTAATTTCGAATTTAAATCGAAGGATATTATATTGCCCCTTTACAAGTCCCTAGTCAGGCCTCATTTGGAATATGCCGTTCAATTTTGGTGCCCGTACTTGCGTGAGGATATTGATAGGTTAGAAAGGGTTCAGCGTCGTGCCACGAAACTTATTCCGGCATTGCGCAATAAGCCTTATGAAGATAGGATTAAAGTGTTAGACTTGTATTCACTCGAAACTAGGAGATTAAGGGGGAGCTTATTGAAGTTTTCAAAATCGTTAATAACATCGATAACGTAAATTTTGACAAATTGTTCACTTTCGATAATAGTAATACTCGCAATAACGGATTCAAGTTGCGTGGCAGACGTTTCATTACTAATATCGCTAAAAACTTCTTTACGTTTAAAGTAATTGATAAATGGAATAATCTTCCCGCGTCAGTCGTTCATTCTACCAGCGTTAATGTGTTTAAGAACCGTCTTGACAGACATTTTAAAAATATTAACGTTGTTTAAAATTAAAAAAAAAGTTAACAGGAGCTCTGGTGGTGGTGCTCGAGGATGAGTCTGTTGACGATGAATGCCAGCTTGTGACATGCCAGCGTGTGATGCCAGCAATAAAAAAAAAAAAAAAAAAAAAAATTAGACTAACACGAATGTAGATGTAGCTCATAGCGTAAACTAACCCACTTTTTGTTTAACTTTACCTACTTTTTTTTTTTTCTTATCCTCCTTACTTTGCATGTCTCTAACTCTTTTCTTGCATGTTTGTAGTTTGCATGGTATGACAGTGAGTTAAGACTGTGTTTGCATGGTTTGTAAGCGTTCTTATTTTACTTCTTTTCATCTTTCACCCCTCTCCTATATTCTCCGACTATTTTTCTGACTTGTCGGCAGTGGCCGGCGGATGATGATGGTGAGACTTTTTCCCTCTTTTTCTGAATGAATGTTAACCCACGAATGATAGGTGTTGCTCCTTACTTAACCCCTTATTCTCCTCTCTTCTCTTAACCCCCTACTCTCTCCTTTCTCTCGGGCTAGCCTTAGAGTGGATCTTAGGGTCTTTGTTAGCCTTAGCTTCTGTAGATCTGTAGAACCTCCCTCTAGAAAGGGTTCTTGCTGAAGACTATTTAGTAATTTGCTTTTGTGTCAAATTTTGGCTGTTTTTTCCTTGATTCTAATGTAGCACGAATCCAACCGTCTCTGTTTGTAGGTCCGCAGACTGATCCAGCAGTGTCTGTAACGAGCTTGACGCATCTCTCTACGGCTTGTGTATGACATGGAAACTGAAATAATTCTGAATGAAGAGTAGTACCATGTTTGATGCATGATTCAATATCATCAAGAGAAACTCCTTTGGTTATCGGTGGTTCTGCTATCTGAAAATCTTGCCACATAATGAGATCTGTATAGTCTTTGGCATAAAAATTTATTTCTGGCACCTTAAAATACCTGATAACATCTGTTTCTTGAATGCATGCCCTTGCTTTTATGATACGCCTAAATCCCAACTGACGCACATGCTCCCTTTCATCAGCTATCATTGCAATGAGAATGTTTTCTTGATTTGCGTAATATGCATTTCGCTGAATGACTGAGTCATGTACTCTCCTAAGCTCTTCACGGAGATACCGGCTTCTTGCAATCATATGCCACATATGTTTAGCACCATATTGGCATAATGGTTTACGCTTTATCTGAAACCACATTGGTGCGTATACCCTAACAATGAAAGTAGCTAATTCTTGTAAATTGCCTGAAGGATTCTCTGTGCTTGCATATAACCGCAGAGTCCTGTTTGCTGTGGTGAGCCACCTTGAATGTGATATATTGCCTTGACTCTTAAGACTAAGACTCTTTGAGAATGTTCCACTTGATATAGCCTTGTGAATTTCAAGAAGGTATTTCTGGTCGGTACTTATGTCATCTACATCAACTTCACACATGTCCTCTTGAATTTCAATGGGTTTGAAGTTAACTATGGGAAGCTTTTCACAGTCTGAAAGTGCTCGGCCAATTTCTCCTGAAAATGCTCTTGGTCCAGTAGTGGTACCATCCAAGTGATGAAACAGATGGCGCAATAGAAGTTCATTAAGGTGTAAAAGGCATATCAGCCACTGCAATGGCTTATTAAAGGCTTCTTCCAGTAATCTTATTGTGCCTCCAATACTACCAGTGTTAACCACTGTCGAATCACAGCCAACTGCAACGATGTTCCCTATATCAACATTCCTTTCTTTCAAGCAATTCACTAGCGCTGTGCAAATGTATTTAGCTTTGCCACTGAAAGGTGTCACATGTGCAAAGTACAGAGAGTGTGGTTCAGATATTATGCTGATATGCTCTTCGCGTTTGATTCTTTGGTGGTTAGAGCCATCACTCTCCTGGACTTGAATCATTGTTTTATCCTTTCTGCCATCAAAGTATAATCCCCGCATGGTTTTTGGCTCTCCTATCTGTTGTAGTTCCTTTCTCTGTTTTTGTCTTTCACGTCTTAGCTTACTTCTGTCTATAATATTCCCTTTGTCTTCGGGAGTAACAATTTTAAGATCTGCCAATACTGCAAAAGCAATAGCAGCCCCAGCTTTGTCCGACATTTTAAATCTATCACAAGTAATTGCTAATGAAGGCAGTGGCTCACGCATCTGTTGTTCTGATATTACATATTGAGTCGAGGTTGTATCTTCCTAATTATCTTCAGATATCTCTTCTAGTTGTTGAAGTTCACTTGTCTCTGTTTCGATTTGTAAGTTGGACGTATTGGTTATAGCAGCACTAGTTGTTTGTGAGGATTCCAGACGTGCTTTTTCCATTTCCTTTCGATGTTCTCTTGCTTGTAATCGTCTTGTGTGTGCTATGTCAATGCTTCCTATCACCATTATTCTGCGTGTTCGTTGGTCATTTAAAAAATCCTGTTCTTTTGGAGGGACTTTCTTACTCTTTTCACATGAGCATCTCCTAAACTCCTTACATTTGCAGGTGCAGATGTCAAACAAAGTGCATTTTGAAGAGTTTTCAAATTCTTCAAGCTGATTTTTGTACTTAGGCTGATCCTTGCTGACTTGTATGGCTTTAATAAGGACCTGTATTTATCATGGTACACTCGTATCATCTGTAAAACGCGTCTATGTGAAACTATTGGCAAAGAGGCCTTCTTTCAAATATTTTCTACCTTTTTGGAAACTGCCTCTGCTATTTCAGAAAATGAAGGCTCCTTGTTATTCATCTGCTCCTTCACTAAAGGTTTTGTGAACAGGTAATCTTTCATAATGCAGTTATAAAGTTGGTAGTTGCATATCACTCATCTCACAAGGTACTTCAAATATGGCACACTTCATATGTTCTCTAGTGAAATGTTTATATTTAGTATTTGATGCCATAATATTTTTAAGAAAAATTCACAATCACAAAATATCCTGTAACATCAAAACATTATATAATTAATATATATAATATATTTTATAAGTATACAGTACATATATAATATATTATATAAATATATAATATATTATATAAATAAACTAAAATTATATAATACATTACAACAAGCATTTTATAATAAAATCAATATTATCTCTATATAAATCACTTTAAAATAAAGTTTTATAATATTCCGATCATATTAAAAAACTCTCCGATCAACTGAGCGACTAGGCCTACTACCTAAGAAGACAAGTGTTAACACACTGTTCTAATGACTCACAGAAAGAAATTCCTTCACACCAAAACCCTCCCCCACAACCCTCCCCAAACCCTCCCCCACAACATTCAGTGTAGTCTCAACATGACTCAGTTACTCTAAATTGTGTTAACTTCAGCTCTCTTGTGGCAGCTGAAGATATTAAGCATATGAAAAGGTATTTTTACAAAACGAATTCCTATCATTTAAGAATCTGAATCAAACTATTAGATAATTCTAAGATAAAAGTTTATAATAGTTTGACAAACCTAAAATAGAAGCATTTTTTTCCTTTTTACACAAAATTGTGTTAACTTTAGCCCCCTGGTGGCAGCTGAAAATTTTAAACAAATGAACTCATATTTTGGCAGGCATATTTCGTCCACTAAATGCAACTTTTAATCACTATTAGAACTTCATACTAGAAAAAAAGTATTTTTCGCTCCACCCTACGTACAACAACAAGGTCATATCCTTTTAAGAGATGGGGCATTGTCAAATTTTATTGGCTTCCATTTCTCCTCTCTCTCTCTCTCTCTCTCTCTCTCTCTCTCTATATATATATATATATATATATATATATACAGGATGTCTCGTAAGTCTGGAACCATAGGGCAAAATAATAAAAACGGCAATAAAAACGCCGAAGAGATTTTTGGGGACTGTTTGTGAAATGAGCGAGCATGGTAGCGGCTGTGACATCGTCGGTGGATGTCCTCGGAGGTCCACTGCGTTGTTTATCTCCTATGGATCCCGTTTCCCTGAACTTTGCTACAAGTTTGCCGACACACACAGCTGTGTGTTATCGGCGCGCGGTCCGGATGCAATCTGTTAAATGCCTCAGCGACCTCCCTCTGACTCCGATTTCCTAAGAGCAGAATTACGTGGATGCGTTCTTCCTTACTCAAAGACATCATGGGCACTTGCATAAACGGAAAAACATGAATTACTTATTTTACCCTATGGTTCCAGACGTATGGGACACCCTGTATATATATATATATATATATATATATATAATGTAAACCCACAAGGAAAAAGAAATGATTCCAAGGCCTTTCGTGTATTCAGAAGTACACCTCGTCAGGGAATGACATCATTCATTCATTTCACGTGTTTAATTGTGAAATTCATTCCATATATATATATATATATATGCGGGGTGTTCGAAAAGTCCCGTCACCCTCTACAAAATATACATATTTTAATACCAATTTTATTTTTGTGTGATTAATTGAATTTATATATGATTCATTGATATTTTTTTCTTTTCTAGGTATTAGAGTTGTGTGAACAATGGCAGACCAGTCCACTTACGCTCTGGAGAAAAGGATAGTGATGAGCACATGCGCTCATGAAAGGTCACATACCGGCAAAACGATGTATGATATCCAGAATGATTTCAACACAAGATTCAATAAGGCTGCACCACCAAACAAGACGGTATTACGCTGGGAGAAAAAGCTGTTTGAAACTGGCTCCATCAAGGACAGACCACGGTCAGGAAGACCAACAACGCCAGCAGAACAATATGAAGGTGTGATTGCCTCGGTGGCTCGTTCACCGAAAAAATCACTTCGGAAAAGATCACAAGAACTTGCAGTCCCCATGTCCACAATGAGATATCACATTACAAAAGATCTCGGCATGAAACCATACCGCCCGTCATTTGTTAATGAATTAAGCAATATAGACATGCAGAAACGATATGAAGCCTGTGAACGGTTTTTTACCGTTTTATCAACAATTCCTGCACGTGGAACAGTGATTTTTTCTGAGGAGTGTGCAATTTACCGTAGCGCCAAAATGAGAAATGTTTACTTCTGGAGCAAGGAAAATCCACACTTCTTTGAGGAACTGGAACACCATCCACCGCACGTGATGATATGCGGTGCAGTGTCTGCCAGGAACTTGTTCGGTCCATATGTTACAGGATTAGTTTGTGCCTGAGCTCGAACGTTTCGGGCTGTTTGGTCGGGTGTGGTTTCAACAAGACGGGGCTCCGGCTCATTTTGCCATTAATGTGAGGGAATTCCTCAACGAAGTGTTCAGAGACAAATGGATCGGCCGTGGCTCGCAACATTTACCTGCCCCTCTTGAGCAGAATTTACAAAAGTGAAAATGGAAATAAAGGATTCTTGATTAGTTTGTCGAGCATCAGTTGTAGTATTATTAGAGAAATATTTAATAAATCGTTATTTTTGATAGCTTCGAATTGAAATTTGGTTTACAGGTAGATGTTTTATGTATCTTTTACCTGTATAAGTTTCATACTGATTGTTTGAAAAATGTTGATTCCATGGATGTTTTTAGAGTGAACCCCTTTTTTTTGGGAGACGGTGTATAATGTTATAATGTTTCAGACCAACAAAGACCCTGGATCCACTCATGGCTGGTCTACCTAACTGTGTTTGTAATTGTATATACTGTGTGTATATATATAATATATAATATATATATATATATATATACGAGGGTGGGCTGAAAAGTAATGCCTCCACTTTAATAATCTGGATTGTGTAGAGGTAGCCCGGTAAAACCGGTTTTGTGTTGTAACTTGATATCCCCACCCCATTCCAGATTGTGTAGATGTAATCAGATAGACCGGTTTTGTGTTATAACCTAATATAGCCTATACTCATTCCGCACGTTGGTTCAGTATCGATTACAATGGAAAGGAGTAAAGACGTTCGCTTCAAGCAACGTGCCGTAATTGAATTTTTGACTGCGGAAAGTGTTGCTCCCATAGAGAGTCATCGGCGAATGCAAGCTGTGTACGGAAAACAGTGTGGTGATGTGAGTACCGTTCGACGTTGGGCGAGGCAGTGTAAAGGAGAAGCAGGGCAAGAAGATTTGCGAGACAAACTGCGAAGTGGAGGGCATGTAACGGCAACCGACGAGTCTCATCGGAACTACGTGGACCAACTGATTCGTGGAAATCGTCGCATTAAACAAAATGAAATTGTTGCAATGCTGGATATCTCCAAAGATCAAGTGGGACACATTATCAGTATTCTCGATTACCGAAAGGTCTGCGCCAGATGGGTGCCTTTCATGCTCACTGCCGAGGTGAAAAATGAGAGACTACGCATTTGCAAAGAAAATCTGCAGCGCTTCGAAAATGAAGATGAATTCCTGCATAGCAGTGTGACAGGAGACGAGACGTGGGTTCACCATTATGACTGAAAATAAACTGCAAATTTCGTCAAGCAGTGGGGTGTCGTCAAGCAGACCGTATCCCGGGTGCATTACCGCACAACAGAGGAACTGAAACACGCTGTTCGAGATGCATTTGGTTATGCTGACCATATTTCCTTGAGACAAAAACGGGACATTGGGATGGCAAAAATGGGACGGGGGTTATGTAATATTCTGTATTCATGAAAAAGTAAGTACATAAACATATTGAGCTTACAATCATTCTTCAGTGACAGAACCCATACAGAACCCATAAAAAAAACGGTACTGTCCCGTTCAAAACGGTACGTATGGTCAGCCTACATTTGGTGCAATCACTCCAGCAATA
This sequence comes from Bathynomus jamesi, assembly GCA_023014485.1. Taxonomy (NCBI): domain Eukaryota; kingdom Metazoa; phylum Arthropoda; class Malacostraca; order Isopoda; family Cirolanidae; genus Bathynomus; species Bathynomus jamesi. Next base: position 213,045 of record JAJOZX010002720.1, read on the forward strand.
CTGCGTCGATTCTCACACCATACATGGAGGCGCATAATCCTTTGTTACGAAAATGATGGTGCACACACAGATATTCTTGATTAGTAACTGTATTTACTGTAATTAAAGTAATTGTTGCTAGTGACTTGTTTCTTAAATTACACCTATCACATACAAATACAATTAATCACACAAAAATTAAATTGATATTACAATATGTACATTTTGTACGGGGTGACGGGACTACCTATGCCACTACCTATTTTTAAATAGTTGTAGTAATTTTATTTTTGAACTGATTTTAATGAAACAAATTGTAAATGATAGATTACACTGGTCAACACTCATTTTATTGCCAATCATATTAGAGTGATTTTGGGGTAACTTTGTGGTGCTGATTCCGAATATGACATCGGTTTTGCTAGATTGGCTCTAATTTATGAGATAATTGGTACCCCATTGAAACACGTAAAAATGCAAAAAATTTAATGTTCAGGCGGAGCCTACTTACAAATCGCATTGAAATTGTCTCAAATCATACAAAAGTAAACACATGAAATACATAATGGCATTTTATTCGGTCTCACCATCTAGAATGTTCCGGTAGTTTCCCATATGCACGCGTTATGGTTACGTTTCCTATTAATTGAGGGTATTCATTATCTCAAGAACTAGAGCCAAATCGGAAAAACTACTTTCATTTTGGAATTCAGCAACCCCAAAATACCCTAAATTCGCACGAATTTCCTTGGCAACGAAAAAAAAAAGTTTTTTTGTTGACCTGTGTTATCCAATAAGGTTTTAAGAAATTAACGTGACTTTCTTTTTCCAGGTAAATAATGCCTCCAGTCATGAGTTTGCAAAAGAAGGCCAAAATCACGGCCCGTTACGAGGTTTGGGGATCAGTGATACGAGTTCAAAGGTGGTGGAGGGCTGAACAATTTAGGGTGTATCATGCTCAGGTCGAATATTGAAAAACTTGGAATTTCAAGATTGGCAGTATGTATTCCTATGTAAATTTTAATTTTAAGAGGGGTTCGTCTTCTGCAACTTTTGCGAAAAATCGCATTTAAGTGTTCAAAATCGCACTTTTTGGTCGAAAAATGGGATTTTTGGCCAATTTCACAAACTTGGTAGCCTCAAATGACCTCCATATTGTTCACATACACCCTGAAAGCATTTCTAGGGGCAGGCTTGGACCCATTTAAGATCAGCCAAAGTGGTTCATAACCCCTAAAATAATCAAAATCAGCCAAAATGGCCCTAAACTTAGGAAATGTATGATTTTTAGTCTCCTATACACCACATTTCGAGGCTGTTCTCTTCATCAGGCAGAATCTTTTTGTTCTTCTGTCTTGGTCTTGCATTTTCTTTTTTTTTAGAAAAGCCTCCATCAATTTTTATTTATTTTATTTTCGGCATCACTGAGTGTGATGGCAGCTGCCCCCACCTTTCCGCATGCTGGTGTGACGTTCAACCTTTTTTTTGCAATTGCAATTCTTCTTTAATATTTGTATAAGTCCCTCCTCCACCCCAGCTTGTAATAATATGCTGGTCAACTGAATGTTTTGAGATTTTTCTTCTGAAAGCATCTTGATTTGTCAAGCAGGTCTTGTAGCAAAAACATGTTCATAATGTCTTGCTTTGACTTGAAAACTGGCAACAATTCTCTGTGATCGATCCTAGCACGAACAAAATCATCTCTTCTCTGTTGCCCATACACTGCATGAGCTGCAACTGAAACTTCCTGGACTGCTCTTTCACAGCTTTGAGTGTAAACTGAGAAGTTCCCAACTTCAAGTGGAGACTTGAGAAGCTCCTCAACTTCTCCTTTTGACATCTTACAAGTGACGAGTAGCTCATACAGTTTCTCCTTATCCCAATTAATCAGAGTAATTGGAGAAGTGGCATCAAAATTCAGTTTAGGGTTTCTATGAGTTCTCAGACTCATGTCTCCATACTCAGACTTACCTCTGATCTTCTTGATCATCTCAACCCCCCCATTCCCTCTCCTCCTCATCCTCACTGCACAGGAGAGAGACAATGAGGTTCTCACTGTGAGCATGATATGCTCCACGAACTATCACATGAGTGATTATGTTCCTGACTTCAGAGGTCTGGCTTCTCAGCAGTCCCAGAGCGGTCATAATATGGTGAGGTCCATACCTCATGTGGTTCTTCACCTTGATCTCAAAATACATCTTAAAGTAGAAGTCCAGGCAGAACTTCAGCAGCACCTCCAACTTTTTCAACACCTCCCCCTTCAGACCATGCTGCCCCATCCACAGCATCAACAGAGCCTCACCTGTAGTCAGCCAGCGTGACTGATTCAGTGGGCCACACTTCAGACCAGCAACTTCCTTGCTCAAATATCCTGTCTTGAGAGCTTTGATCAGTAGGTAGCAGTTCTTCTGGTCAGTGCTAAGGTTCTGCACAATGTCTTCTGGCAGGTCAATTATATCTTCTTCTCCTGGCAGAGCCTTGAAGCTAAAGTTGACAGGTATGTCATTGATCTTCTCCAAAAGTTTTCCTATTGGGTCACTGAACCCAGACTTGTGCGTGTAGGGACCATCAAGCTTGATGATCATGTGCCTGAGGCTGAGTTATTAATATGCAACTGGCATATCAGCCAGTGACACTTGTGACCTAGCAGTCTCTCCAAGTGAGTGATGGTTCCTCCATCAGGTCCTGTGTTAGTGTTGGTGGAGTCACCACCAAGGACCACAATAGTATATTTAGCACCATGAGCACTAATCCACTCAAACAGAGCCTGAGCTATCTTCAGTGCAGGTTTCTCATTTCCTTCAGGTTCTTCTGGTGTACAATGGAAGAGATACTTCGCCTCATGTTCCCAGGTAGCACTATAGTGCTCTTCAGTTGTAATATCAGGATGGAAGCGGCCAGTTTCTTCATTGTACCTCATGATCTTTGTCTTCTTATCTTGTTTTCCATCAAAGAAAATTTCCTTGATCTTCTCTCCCTCTGTCCTTTTCTCCAGGGCCTCCACCAAGGCACCTATTACAGACTCCTTGCCCCTCCACATCTTCATCCTGTCAACATCTAGATATACCTTATCAGCAGGTACCTTATCTGCACTGACTGCAGCCGCAGCAGTGCTTGAGATATCCATGTAGTTCCTTCTGGTAGAGGTGGAGACTTTGCCAGTGTTGACACTGGAGCTTGTGCCTGGTGCAGTACAGTACTGGAAAAATCTGTGTCAGCAGTAGGAGCTGCTCTGCCTGGAGACTCTTGCAAGGAAGTCACCTCATCTTCATCATCATCACCATCATCAGCTCTAAGCAGTAGCTCCTTTTCTTCTTCCTCTTTTCTGTTTCTCTTCTAGCTGCCTTCTGTTCTTCCTCCTTCCTCTTAGCAGCCTTCACCTGCTTCACTATTTCCTTCACATCAACAGATGCCATCCGGAAGCCAGAAACTTCTGAGGTTTTGATCTTCTGGTAATGGAGCCACTCTAGCTCTAGCTTTGGAATCTTCTGAGGCAGAGGACAGTCACAGTTGACATGAACTCTAGCAGCACAGCCAGAGCAGCCAGATGCTTCAGTTCCACAGAGAGTGATATGTCTGCAGGTTGTTATGTCAAACAATGTATCAAGTTCAGATATTCTCTTCTCTCTCTTTGCAGCCTTCACTCTGCCATTCACTAGGTCAATCATTTCATTCCACCTGACAAGAATCTTCCTGGCAATGCATCTCTCTTGAATGATCACAGGAGTAGTGAACTTGGCATTGCTTTTGCGCCACTGTGCCAGTGCCAGTGATGCCAAGTCCTTAGCCAAATCTTGCAGAGGGTACTGAGCTCTCTTCATATCATCCAGAAGCAGCTTCTCTTCCTGGAGGAGGATTCCTCGCTGAAACACAGCTCTCCAGGTTGGAACTTCTGTGGGAAATAACTGCTTGCCTGGACTCACCAGATCGCTCAACGTTGAACCAGGACTTTTTCTGGTCTTTCGTCCTTGCCTAGCCATGGTGGCTACACAATCTTCACCAAGCTTTGTATCTGAAACATAGAAAATTATCAAAGTGAAACTCTAGTAGCCTATGACAGCTGTTACAATGGTTTTGTTTGGTAAGAAACCGGTCTGTTACATTTGTACTACAGTGTATGTCCTGCACAGCTGTTCTGTACATAACCAGAAAACGAAAACGTGCAAATTTGAACACTTAAACGTGATTTTTAGCAAAAGTTCAAGAAAACAAACCCCTCCTAAAATTTAATTTTACATAGGAATACATACTGCCAATCTTGAAATTCGCGCTTCAATGAGCATGATACACCTTACTGAACATGGCGTTAATGCAACACTGAATGCACGAACAATCAAGAAGTGCCACCAAAAGTTAATGACAACAGGCTGTGTCACAGACAAGAAAATACCTGGACGACCATCACCCTCGCGGTCTCCAGATAACATTGCCACAGTGAATGAGATGTTCACAAGAAGCCCCCAGAAAATCAGTGCGTGCAGGTGCACGTGAAAGTGAACTAACACATTACGCAGTGCAGATATTTCTCAGAGACGACCCGTCTTTCAAACTTTGGAAACCCCTATTACGTGCATCAGCTGTTTCCTGGTGACTATGACAGGAGGATGGAATTCTCAGAAATCTTTTTGGGTTAGAATGATGACTGGCCACAGTTGTTTGAGAACATTCTGTGGAGTGATGAGGCAGTGTTTCACGTTGGCGGGATCGTGAATCGACACAACTGTCATTATTGGGCAGCAATCAACCCTGACCATTGTGTGGAAAAGGCTCAGAGTCGTCCAAAGGTAAATAGTCTGGTGTGGTATCACATCCACCACAGTTGTTAGGCCTTTCATTTTGAGGGACACAATGAATGGTGCAAGATAATTCGAAATGTTACAAGATCGTGTGCGGCCAGTCATCTCTCGGGGGGAAAACATCGCAACACTTCATTTCATGTAGGATGGGGCACCCCCTCATTTCGCAAATTGTGTCCGCGCATGACTGCACGATCATTTCCCAGAAAAATGGATTGGGAGACGTGGCGTTCATGAATGGCCTCCCTCGCAGCCCAGACTTCACGCCTTGTGACTTTTTCCTGTGGGGGTGGGCCAAGGAAGAAGTTTATCGCACGAAACCAAAACTCTGGATGAAATGGAGAAGAGAATAAACACTGTTCTTACCAGTATTCCTGAAAACATATTGCGATCAGCAGTAGCGAACGTGCCAGTTCGATTAAGGAAATGTGTTGACAGTGCAGGAGTATATGTGGAAATTTAAAGTATTGTGCATAAAACCTTATTGGATAATGTATCATTTACAGTTTGTTTCATTAAAATCAGTTCAAAAATATAATTAATGCAACCATTTAAAGATAGGTAGTGACTTATCATACAACTTCGATATATATATATATATATATATATATATACACACAGTGTATAATATATAATATATATATATATATATAGAGTATACGACAAAATAGCTAGGCCCAAAACAGCTAGGACATTATAGCTAGTGTCAAAATAGCTAGTGCGACAGAATAGCCAGTGTCAAAATAGCTAGTGCGACAGAATAACCAGTGTCAAAATAGCTAGTGCGACAAAATAGCTAGGATCACGAAATCTTGTATGTATTATGTGCCATAAAATGTATCCTTGCATAAGTTTATATACAATTTATTCTATTACATTAATTTTATTGATTTAGCTAGTCTCCCCTGAGACTAACGATTAGGCGTAAAATAAAACATAAAATCATAAATATTAACTAAGAAAAATTGAAATTTTCTTTAACGTTAAACTACCAACGAGCCATGCTAAGGGAATATTTAGTTGCCACATCTCTCTTAAAGAATTAATCTACTAATTTAACTTATTATTTCTTATTTTCTAATTTTGGGGAACAAACTTTGGAGAAGTTGACGCGATAATTCTCAAAACCCACTTTTCAGGAATTGTCCCCATAATTTCCTCTATTTGAATTAATTAAATCTTATTCTCTGTTTCGAGAGAATTATTCTAAAAGGAATGACGTCACAAAAAGCTTTCGTCGCGGGACGCCATTTCGAAGCTAGACATTCAAGAATTAGTATCACATCAACTAGATACAGTGAAAGTTTGTTGTCTTTTTTAGCAAATATACCCTTTAAAATGAATGTTATAACGTCACAAAAAGGAGGAGATCAAATATGTTACGATGGTTACATATACAGAAAAAATACGACAAACAAAACAACTCAGAACTGGCGGTGTGTAGAAAAAGACTGCAGAGGAACTATTATTATAACAGCTGTCAACTACAGGGAAACCAGTGAAGTAAAGATAGGACGAGAGCATAACCATGCTCCAGATCCGGCACATCAAAATTTCGCTGTTGCAATGGACAAAATGCGTGCCGAAGCTGCTGCATCCACCGCTCCTCCACGCAGAATTATCAGTGACATCGTTCTGGGCCTCAATGAGGAAGCACTGACGAGACCGCCTAAAAGAAAGGCACTCGTGAAACGCATTCAGCGTAAGAGACAACGTCGGGACGAATACTACCTTCATGATCCAGACTCATTAGAGGATTTCGTAATACCGGAACAATTTCGAACTGTCACCATTGGCGAGACACAAGAACGGTTTCTATTACATGACGATCTTGGACAACCTAGACGAATTATCATGTTTGCCAGTGGAGCAATGCTAGACCAACTCGCAGCTTCAGCAAATTGGATGTGTGACGGTACATTCAAAGTCGTTCCGAAATTATACTATCAGCTGTATACAGTACACGCGATAAGAGGAGACTACTTGTTCCCATGCGTTTACATTTTACTACCGGATAAGGCAAGCGAAACATATCAGCGAACATTTCAAATTCTCAAAGACCAACGTCCAGATCTGGTACCTGATATGGTAACTCTCGACTGTGAACAAGCAGCAATTAGAGCATTCACAACAGTTTTTCCGAATGTCTCAGTGCAGGGATGTTTCTTCCATCTATCACAATCAGTATGGAGAAAAATCCAAAACCTTGGTCTAACAAACAGCTACGCAACTGACAGCAACTGCCGCCTTTATTGCAAAATGCTTCCCGCTTTAGCCTTTCTTCCCCCTGAGCAGACAAGCGAAGCCTTTGAAGCCTTGGATGAAGAACGAGAACAGTTACAGATGGGCAATGAATTGGCAGATCTCTATGCATACTTCGAAGACAACTACCTAGGAAGGCCGCACAAAAGAGGAAGAAGAACACATTTATTTCCTCCTGAAATGTGGAACGTCAGACAAAGAACAGAGGAAGGCATACCAAGAACAACTAATAAACTCGAGGGTTGGCACAGAGCCATCCAAACAATGTATGATAGCGCCCACCCTTCCATGTGGCGTTTTCTCCAAGGCATTCAAAGAGAAGAGGGAATTCAACGAACAACTTTGCAGGCATTTTTAGCGGGACAAGTGGCTATTGAGAAGAAGAAAACCAGAGAAGTTAATGCAAGGTTAAAAACTCTAATCTCCCGGCACAATCAGGACGAAATAACGACTGCAGAATTCTTGCGTGGAGTTACCACAACATAAATTACAATACAGTTTAATTATGTTTTTATTAAATTACAATATTATAATATTTTTAATTTTGACTGTGTATTGCATATACTCTAGTTTTATAATAAAATAAATATTTGTAGATAAATTACAATATTATGATATTTTTAATTTTAACTGTGTATTGCATATAATAATATAATAAAATATAGATGTATAATGTTTTCATTAAGCCTTTACAAGGTTTTTAACATTAACAGGTTTTAACATATTCACAAGATTTCGTGATCCTAGCTATTTTGTCGCACTAGCTATTTTGACACCGGCTATTCTGTCGCACTAACTATTTTGACACTAGCTATTCTGTCGCACTAGCTATTTTGACACCACCTATTTTGACACTAGCTATTCTATCGCACTAGCTATTTTGACACTAGCTATATTGTCCTAGCTATTTTGGGCCTAGCTATTTTGTACGCCACCGATATATATATATATATATATATATATTATATATATATATAATGTAAAGAACGACGCTTGTGTAGAAGAAACGTCCGCACAAGATGGGGAGAGAGAACAAGCAAATGAAAAATGAGGCAGAAGCGTCGTTCTTTACATTAATTATACTGTGTGTTGTTTGCAGTTAAAATGTGTGTATATATATATATATATATATATATACACACACACACACACACACACACGAGTATATATTGTTACATATGGGAATATGATAAAGAAATTGATTACTTAATATCAAAGGCTAATTTAGCTTATAAATAAATTGCTCATGAAAAACAATCGCGTGAGTGCCAGAATGGCGACGTACTTGTTTGTGTATACGAAATCATTTGAATTTCTAAAGTACATGAATTTAAAAACACATCTACAGTATGTTAAGTACCAGCGTAATTTAGAAATAAGACATAAATTTAATTGTCTATTTATTTGTGAATAAGTTCGAATAAAAGTACAATGTACAGTAGGGTGGAGCGATTTCCCTGATTTTTTAAATGACATTAGTAATAGTGCGGAAAATGTGCTATTGTATGTTGAATGCAAAGTGACAAAACCGTTTTTCTCTAAGACAATATCTTCAGGTGCCAATATGCCAATGAATTTCCAATAAAAACTTAAAACCTCTTTATTTTGACAAAAAATTATATACAGCGACTCCGTAAATAAACAAATTTATATGTAATTGTACCCCACACATGGTGACGATTGGCATATTGACGCCAATCGCCATAAAATCATCACGCCAATCACCTACGTGTGTGCTGTGGCCAGCATAACAGTGTGTTAGTGTTAGACCAGCTGTTGCCGCGGTAAGGTGTTACGCTCTGTTCGCTTGCGCAATCACATCAGATCCTTTCACTATTTAATATTTGATGTTGCATTTCGGCACATTCTCTTACACTTTTGTGATCTTGTTTTTATAAATTTGGATTATATATTATAAATTTTGTATAGTAAAAGATTTATAATCAGGTCAGACATGGCAACTAAAAGAATGCCTCGGCAGTCAAGAACAACGGACTGTCACATATTTGGCAATGGAGAAGAACTGAGTTATCGTGTTCTACCAACATTTGAGGGTGTTATGAAATGCTATATATATATATATGAAAGAAGACGACTGAAAGAAAAGTTAACAATAAAGATCCTTCTGTTCATGAAATATCATCGGCGGTTGCAGAAAACTTAATTTCATTATACAATAAAGCATCAATTCCAACTGTATCTTTCAACCGCGTTGTAAAGAAAATAAAAGATTATCATACAAAATAGATCTATATTAAAAGCCTAAAGGTATGAAACAAACGGAGTGTTACTTAGATAAGTGCAAAAAATTTAAAGATGATGCTCAAAATCTTTTTGATATTGCCGCTTGTAAATGTAAAGACTTTCAATCCTGTAAATGTCCAAAATCAAATCGAGTACCGAAACATGAACAAGAATTCCTAAAAGACCAAAGAACAAAAAAAAAAGGCCATAGGATCAGTTGATGTTTCTACTTCTAAAAAAATACAATTAGCACAAGTTAGAAAAAGCAGTAGAGATTTGTATCTTTCAAAACAACTGCCAGTAATGTCATCGACTTCATATTCAGAAAGTTTTCAGTTTGAAGATATATCTTCTTCAACAGATACAGAAAAAGAATCTGACGAAACATTTGATGAGCCAATCTCCGTAAAACGGAAACGCATCAGAAGCGAACGCAGAAAAAGTCGAAACATAAAATCTCTGAAGCGATTACGCTTCCCTTCACTTGCAAAATCTTGTGATCGTACAGGTATTTCAGATAGAGCAGCTGCCATAATAACAAGTTCTGTTTTGCACGACATTAAACAATCATCTGAGCCTGATCCATCCCTGGTAATAGATCGCAGTAAAGTGCGCAGAGCTAGGAAGCATCAACGTGATGAGCTTCAACAGGATGCTAGCGTAAACAATTATAAGTATTTATTTTGACGGTCGCAAGAATAAAACTATTGGCCAAGAACAGAAAGGTTCTAAATTTTATCGTAAAGTTGTTGTGGAAGAGCATGTAACTTTGGTAGCAGAACCAGACCAAGTGTATCTAGGGCACTTTACTTCTGAATCTAGGACATCTACAAGTATATGTAAAGGAATATGCGATTTTTTTAATACACATAACGTTAATTCTTCAAATTTAGTTGCTATGGGATGTGATGGAACTGCTGTGAACACAGGAGCGAAAGGTGCAGTCATTCAGCTTATGGAAATGCATCTCAATAGACCTTTGCAATGGATTGTGTGTCAGTTACATGCAAATGAGCTTCCTTTACGCCACCTCATGGAGAAATTGGATGGAAAAACCACTGGACCTCGTGAATTTGTTGGCATCATTGGCCAGCAATTGCAGAAATGTGAAACACTTCCGGTTGTTCATTTCGAAAAATCGAAGTTGAAATTCCATCTATTGACAAAGACGACTTGAGCACGGATCAAAAATATTTGTTTGATATTTATCAAGCCGTTTCAATTGGCGAGTGTAGTACTGACCTATCAATATGAAATCCAGGCAAGATGGTGCAGTCTAGGTGGTTAACCACTGCAAATCGTATTCTGAGATTATACGTAGCTACACCTGAACCTTCTGATGATTTGAAAAATTTGGCTTCGTATGTTATGCACGTATATATCCCAATGCAGTTTACAATCAAACGAAGCAAATCAATTGCATATGGAGCTCCTAATGTTTTCAAAACTATTCAGTATTCCCGAATGTTGAACGATTCTGTTCGAGCAGTTATTGAACCAGTGATCCAAAGAAATGCATTTTTCGGTCATCCAGAAAACATACTTTTGAGCATGATACAAGATGAGCGTAGCCATGTAAGAGTACTTGGATGGAGAAGAATAAAGAAAGCTAGAGAACAATATCGTGGAAAAAGTCTTAGACTCTTTAAAATCCCAAAGTTAAATTTCGAAGCCACAGACTACACAAACATGATTAATTGGCATGACATCGCAGTAACTGAACCTCCACTCCACTGACGCGTGATTGTGTTTCCGACGATGAAATTGATACAATGATTGTTAATAGAGAAGTGAAGGATTTCAACAAGATGCCATGCCATATTCAAGCTGTTGAACGAGTCATCAAGTTAGTTACAGAAGCATCGTCTGCTGTGTGTGGAGCAGGATCTAGAGACGGATATATTCGATCAAGAATGGTAGCACGGAAAATGATGCCCTCATTTGAAACCAAATCTGAATTTCGAATATAATTAGATATTGACTAAAGTTTTCATAAATCATGTCCATATGGTTGGGTGGTAGGGTTGGGCATGGGTGGAACTCAACATACAGCCACCTCCTCGTAGTGAGTTCTGGATCATTCGGGCTGTATACGAATTTACGTGACAGTCAGAATGAACGAAGAGCTGTATTTATGGAACCAATTATATATTATCTGGAAATAAAAAATCAATGCAAATAATATAAAAGTTATTTCCGTTCACTGAAAAACTCAATATTTAAATCAGTTAAATTTCCTTATGTCACTTGTCTCTAAAATACCATTATTGAGGTAATATTTAGGTAAAAATATTTAGGTAAAATATTTAGGTAATAACATTGGTACCTGGAGATGTTGTTGTTGTTGTTGTTTAGCCGATCAGCCCACCCTGATCGAGCAAGCCGGCGGCACGCAGGTAACCGATCGCCCTCTTCGGAGTGGACCAGAGGTTCAGCGCACTAGTGATGTTGTGTTGTGTTCGTTGTTGTGCTAGAGCGGTACAATCTGTCATAATGTGTTCAATTGTTTGTGGTGTGTCGTGGCACAGGTGGCAGGTGTCGTCTATGGAGTTGTCTAGTCTGTGTTTATATGTTAGTAAGTTGGGGTGATGTCCACATCGGAATCGTGCTAAGTTAACTCGATCCGATCTGCTCAGGCTGATCTCTGACCTGTTAATGGGTTGGCGGCTTCGCAGCTAGGACCGCATTCGGACCGAGTCGTGTCAGTGCTTTGTGGGTTAGGTGTGTGTGTATGTGTTTTCTGTACTGTGTGATGTCTGTGGGGTGTGGTATGGAATGGAGTATTTGGTTATAATGTCTCTCTGGTGTTACCTTAATGGTGCGAGGTGTCGGTGCGTGATTGTACAAATTTAGGGTGGATCGATTTTACATTTTTTTCGATTTCCATATTCTAATAGAGACAAAACCTTGCGCATGCATGAGAAAATAGCCTCTGCAAAATCTTAGCTTAATAGGTAATCATCTTCTGCCCCCGGCAGAGCGATGAAAATCATATTTTAGTGGTCAAAAACGTATTTTTCTTATAATTTTTAAAATTTCAATATGCATCAAAATTATTCCTAATAACTATAAAGTCGATGAAAAAGACCTCATATGATCGTTTTTCCAAGCGCGTTGTCCTACGTTAATATCTTTTGCCCCCGGCAACAACGTCAAATGTTGAAAAAATAGGTAATTTATATACATATTTTCAGATCGGCTCTTTGTCTTAAATAATGCATTTATATATTTCCCATAGCATTTATATCGTTGCTTAGGCATGAAATAACACACGCAAAATTTTATGACTCTAGAGTAATATCTTCTGTCCCCGAGAAAAGTCTAAATGTGGATTATAATTACGTTAATGCGATGTTATAAGTACGACAAGTACTAAGTACAGCTCCTCGCTTGCTAATTTTATAAAATTAGCAACCCAGAACTCACCACGAGGAGTGGCTGTACGTCGAGTTCCACCCTATCCAGCCCCAACCACCCTTCCTTTGGCTGCATGTCGATTTACATACGGTAATCTTTCTTAGAATCAAATCGTGGAATTTTTGTTCGGGAGTGAAGACGGGAGCGGATGAATCCGTCCCTCTCTTCTATTCCACTTACACTGGCAGAGGCTTCGGTTACTAATTTGATGAGTCTCGACCGCTTGAGTATGACAAGGGAATAGTGGGATCAGTCCATCAGGCTGGTCTCCCGTCTCAACAAACTCTTTTATTCGGGTATCAGGTATTGTTTTTGTAACGGGGGGTTCGGTCACCTCAGCCGTTTGCCAGTTGATCATTTCGTAATAGTTTTGACTATCGTAGAGCAGCTCAGGCATGGCGAAGGCTCGAATTTCCCCCGCTGGTGATTGTTTTGATCGTGCTTTTAATATTCTTCTCCATCCCAATTCTCTTATGTGTTGCTCATCGGCATGTAGCATGGAGATCAAAATATTTTCTGGTGAGCAAAGAAAGAATTTCTACGGAGGACTTTGTTGGCGATTGTCTTAGATCTTTGACGCATGGTCTGAGAGAGACGCATCATTTCGAAAAAATGTTTTGCGCCCTCAGTGAAACTGGAGTTTTTCTTTATCTTAAACCAAATTGGTGCGTAAACTGTCATAATGAATCGCACAATTTCGTTGAAGGTGCTGGAGGGTTCACTGGTTGAAACATAGAGGCGCAGAAATCTATTTGCTGTTGTCAGCCACCTGGAATGCGCCATCTTACCTGGATTTCGAGCCGCGAGAGCTGAAGAGCAGCTACCGCTCGACACTGCTCTGTAGATGCCTAACAAATATTTTTGATCAGTGCTCAACTCGGCATCATCTATGTCAATGTCGGGAGATGGAATGGCATCGAATTCTGTAATTGGAAGTTTTTCGCAGTCGTTCAGTTGTTTTCCAACTGGTCCAGTAAAGCCCATTGGCCCAGTTGTTTTGCCGTCCAAGTCTTGAATGAGGTGTCGCAGTGATAATTCATTACCGTGTAATAGGCATATGATCCACTGAACTGGCCTTTGTAGTTTCATTTCAATCATACGAATGGCTCCACCCTTTCGACCCGTGTTCACTGCGGTACCATCACAGCCGATAGCCACAATGTCGTCCGTGCTAATATTGTTAGTCTCTAGAAAGTTGATGATACCTGATGTTATTGCAGTGGCAGAACCTGATGCAGGAGTGAAATGCCCCATGTACTGGGATTCTGGTTCTTGAACTAAAACTATATGCTCTTCTACCACAGTCCTTCTATGCTTCACATTGTCTATTTCTTCTTGTGTCATTGTTTTATCTTTACGTCCGTCAAAGAAAATGCCCTGTAATGGTAGCGTGATCTTGTCATCTTGCTGATGCTCAGAACGAACTCTTTTTCTGGCTCTTCTTATCTTATTTCGATCAATCACTGAACTGACATCATCTTCTCGTATCCAGCCAACATCCTCTAACAACGAAGAAGCAATAAATGAAGCAGCTCTGTCTGAGACGCCCGTACGATCACAAGCTTCAGCAAGTACCTGGAGTTTCATTCGTGTTTTTTCCTTCATGTCATGTTTATCTCTCGGTGTTAGTTCATACGATGACGATGATTCTATAGATGTATCCTCGGTTTCACTAGAGGCTGACGAAGAAGGTTGTTCTTGAGAAGTTTCTTGTCGTTTACTAGTCGACGGCTCTTGATGTTCTGCTATTCCTTCTTGTTTCAATATCGCCAATCTTCTTGCAAGAGTCATCTCGTTTTTATTTGTTGTTTCAACATCCAAAGTTCCTATTGCCATTTTGCGATCACTTCTTTGTCGAGTAAAAACTGTTGCTCTTTCAGTGGTACTCGTCGTTCACGAGGGCAGCTGCATTTTGTCAAATCAGGCATTTACAAGCCGATATGTCAAATAAGGTGGTCTTAGTTGATTTCTTGAAGGCCTCAAGATTTTTCTGTAACGATTCGTTCTTCTTTTCGCGTTCAGTGATTTGATGATGTTAGCCATTTTATCACGATAACTTTTCAACATTTGATTTATCCGTGCTGTCGAAACTGTTGGAATGGAAGCTAATTTCCACAAGTATTCCAGTCTCTCCGTGACCACAGCGGCGATGTCTTTGAATGGAGGTTCCTTCTTTGATGATCTCAACTCAGTTCTCACATGATGGTAGTATTGCATCACATCTTCACATGTGGGAAAACATCGCAAATTCAAATCTTTCCCAGCACCAAATATTGGACACGTAACCGATCTTCTAGTTGTAGCGGTAGCCATCCTGTAAAGATTAAAGAATAATGTATTGTTCTGTTACGCAATAAAATCGAAAAAACAGAGTTATGAGAAAAACAAACAAGGATATGAGCAGAGAGATTGAGCACACTGAGGACTCTGAGTGAGGAGCCACACACACACACACACACACACACTGAGGACTCGAGGAGCCAGCTGCAAAATACACACCTGCCTTCGACGCTGTCAAAAGGCAACTGAGGGAACTGCGCAGTGCGTACTGGCGCGTCAGTGGCAGCTGCTGCTGGCAGCACTCACCAGAGATGACCTTTAAACCCTAGCCTAGAGTCATAAAATTTTGCGTGTGTGTTATTTCATGCCTAAGCAACGATATAAATGCTATGGGAAATATATAAATGCATTATTTAAGACAAAGAGCCGATCTGAAAATATGTATATAAATTACCTATTTTTTCAACATTTGACGTTGTTGCCGGGGGCAAAAGATATTAACGTAGGACAACGCGCTTGGAAAAACGATCATATGAGGTCTTTTTCATCGACTTTATAGGTAGTTATTAGGAATAATTTTGATGCATATTGAAATATTTAAAAAATTATAAGAAAAATACGTTTTTGACTACTAAAATATGATTTTCTTCGCTCTGCCGGGGGCAGAAGATGATTACCTATTAAGCTAAGATTTTGCAGAGGCTATTTTCTCATGCATGCGCAAGGTTTTGTCTCTATTAGAATATGGAAATCGAAAACAATGTAAAATCGATCCACCCTATAATGTACATGTAGTGGCAAGGGTGTTGTGGGTTAGTTGTCGTTGCTGCCATGAATTGTGTTCCCCTCATGTCTAAATGTTCCCTAACTTTCAGTATTTTTGTTTCTGTGTGCAGGTGTTCTATTGGTGTTGTTTGAGTGCATCCTGTAATGATACGAAGTGCGTTGTTTTGTATTGTCTGTAAGGTGTTTATGTGTGTGTTTGAGATAATGGGTGCCCAGCATGGGCTAGCATAGTCCATAACTGAGCGAATATATTGTTTGTATATGAGTGATGTTGTTTCCTGCTGGTGTCCAAAGTTTGTGCCTGTTAGTACCCTAAGCGTGTTAAGTCTTGACGTACATTTGTTTTTAATATCCTGAATGTGGTTTGCAAAAGATAATGATGTGTTGTATGTGACCCCAAGTATTTTGGTCCTGTGAGTGTGTGGAATGTTGATGTTGTTTAGTGTAAGCTGTGGAATTACCTGGTGTTCTTTTGTGTTGCTTGTAAGCAAGGTGATGGTTGATTTTGTGGGCGCTACTTTGAGACTATTGTGTGTGAGCCAGTCTTGTATACTGTTTATGTATGTTTGTAGGTTATTTGTAGCGGTGTCGATGTTGTTGTGGGTGGATGTTAGAGTGATGTCATCTGCATATGATGATAATGTAAGCTTGTTATCTATGGGTGTTGGAATGTCATGCATGTATAAGTTGAAGAGTGTTGGTGAGAGAACAGACCCTTGAGGGACCCCGTTCGGAAAAAGCTTGTTTTTGGATGACTTGCCATTAAATGTGACATGTGAGTATCTTCCTGAAAGATAGTTGCTCAGCCACCTTTTGGTTATTGTGCAGGTTTGTGTTGAGTATTTTGTTTATGAGAGGGAAGCGTGGGATAGCATCAAATGCTTTACTAATGTCTATTGTTGCTAATAGTGTACGTTGAGCTGGTCGTCTGGAGTTGATGCCATCCATGATGTGCTGCGTGAGGTTAGTGAGTAATGTCGTGGTTGAGTGGTGAGGTCTGAATCCATGTTGAGTAGGCGATAGTGGAATGTGTGGGTTGGTGATTTGTAAGATTAGTCTTTCTGTTACTTTGGAAGGTGTGCAGAGTAAAGTAATGGGTCTATAGGAAGCTGGTTCTGTTGGATTTTTGTTTGGTTTGAGTAGTGTAATAATTTTACCTTGTTTCCATATGTCAGGAATAATACAGTGTTGGTATGAATATGTGCTGATATTTGTGAGAGCTAGTATTCCTTGTGGGCACAAGTGTTTAAGGTGTATGTTAGATATGTTGTCTGGTCCAGTAGCCTTTGAATTCTTAATGTTTTTGATGATCTTGGTGGTCTGGTCTGTATTGAAGGGTGTAATGGTTGTGTCGAGTCTGCATGTTTCTGGTTGTTGTCTCTGTTTAAGTGACTTATCTTTGCGTAGTGATTAACTAGAATGTTAGCTTGTTGTGTGTATGTTGGGATATTATTTTGGCTGCGACAGATAGCCGCCTGTGAGGTGTGAATGCCGCTGTTAGAGTGGGTAATGCCGTTTATAGTCTTGTATAGCCTGGATGTATCTGTGGAGTGGTTTAATGTTGTTATGAATTCCCTGAATGTTTCTGTTTGTTTTTCTTTGAGTTTGTTGTTTATTTCTGTGTTGAGCTGTTGTATCTGCTGTTTTATGGCTTCTGTGTGTTGGGTTTGTGTGTTATATTTGAGGTTGCTACGTTGCCTTATAAGGTGGGCTATTTCTCAAGTGTAATTTGGGTTGTATTTCCTAATGTTGCCCTTCGGTATGTATTTGTTTGCATTATTGATGATCTGATTAAATGTCTTGAGTGTTGTATTGATGTTTATGATGGGTGTGCTGTTTAATGTTGTGAATTGTTCCTCAGTCTGTATTTTGAACTGTTCCCAATCAGCTTTCTTATAATTTCTGTAAGTGTGCCTAAGGCTGTTGGGACAGAGTGTAGAATGTGTTGTAATGATGATGGGCAGGTGGTCTGATGACAGTTGTTTTTCTGTTCTCCATTGTGTATGTGTTGCTAGTGAGGGGGAACAGAACGTTATGTCTGGGGAGGAGTTTGAGTATCCTGCTTGATGTGGTATGTGTGTATGTTCTTCTGTATTGTTAAGAATGAAGAGGCTGTTTAGTTGTATGGCTATGTTGGCGCCTCTGGTGTTGCTTTGGTTGTGCAGGTACCAACTAGTGTCTTTGGCGTTGAAGTCTCCTCCTAAGATGGCATTAGTGAGAGAGGCCAGATTGTGTAACTGTGGATTGTAATTGGCTGGCACCTCAGGTGAACTATCTGGTAGGATGTAAATGTTGATTAGTGTGGTGTTGTGTTTTTCGCGTGTTTTAATGTTAACTGCCTGTATTGCTATCGTGTTATCTGCTTGGATTGTGTTTGTAATGTTTTGGGTAGCATCAGTGTAGCTAATGATTTTACGTATGTAAGTGATGAGTCTACCCCCGTTACCCCCAGTACGATCTTGACGGATCGCCGTGAAGTCAGGGATGGTGGGTGTTTTGTGTGTGCTTTTTAATTTTGTTTCTTGTATAAGTGCTATGTGAATGTTTTGTTTGTGTACGAATTCCCTAAGCTCTATGATTTTGTTTGTGAAGCCATCTACGTTGTACTGTAATATCTTAATATTATACTTATGTATGTGTCTCATGGTGCTATAGTGTCTATGTCTTTGTGTATGGTGACATGTGTAAGTTGTAGTGGGGCCTGGATTAGTCTTAATGTCGCCAGAGAGTAATAGTAGTTCGGGGAGCACGCAATTGCTCCCTGTAATTGAAAAAATAGCACGCTCAGAATAGGTCCGGCTCCGGGAGCCGATCGGCACCCTGACCGTGCCACGCAACAGGCCGTCGACTGCCAGTCTGGCCAACCGTAGACAACCCGCTGCACGGAGATTTGAAGAAGTTTGGCCACCAGCGGGTTGATGTTTTGGTTTGACGTCGCCTCTTCTTCTCGTTGACGTGTCCCGCGCTGGAGGATGCAGCCACTGTTAGAAGCTTCCTCGTCAGCTGCACCTGGAGATGTATCCTTAGGAGGCTACAACTTTTATACGTGCTTACTATCAGGTCACAGCATATTTTGCGCACTATTAGGAATCTTAATTCAAAACTTACATAGAACTTTCCATGAATATTGCTATTTTTTGGCCATAAATCTACATATTTGGCGTAAGATTGGCACCTGAAGACATTAAGTTAAGGTGCTATAACTTTAGAACGCACTTGCTATAAGGTTTTGGTCCATTCTCCACACTATTACAATCCATAATTCAAAAGTTAAAAATAAATTTCCAGTTGTCTATTTTTTCTAAATATCACTATAATTTCGCAATATATTCATAAACATGGAGTGAGATTGACACCTGAAGATATTAATGTAGGAGGCTAGAAATGTAATACACACTTTGTTTCAGGTCATAACACATTTTCTATACTATTACGAACCATGTTTCAAAAGCTTGTGAACCCCCCCCCCCCCCCCCCCAAAAAAAACGCTCCACCCTAATGTACAGTAGGGTGGCCCAAAAAATATAAAAGTCAGAAATGTTTATTTCCACAAGTTTCTCCTTGTTATATATCCTATATATGATACTATTGAGCTAAAATGTGTCTGTGTGTCTGTCTGTCTGTCCGCTTTCTTCGGAACCGTGCACAGACTGAACGGCGCATCGGAAAATTCAGCAACCACCACCAACTGATAGCCCATGAGCTGCCGATGTGCTCTGTCAAGCTTGCCGATCCAAGGTCACTCCGCGGCCGAGCAAGAGCTATTTAATGTCTATTACAAGGTCAATAAAACTATAGAAAAGAACACAGCCATGAAAATCTTAAGCTTCACAAATCTTGATACTCAATCGGATGTGAAGCAATTGGGGGTGTTGGGGTGAGGGTAATGGGGAGAAGGGTGGGGGTAATGGGGGTAATGGCTTTTTTACTTTTGTGTGGGGGGTAATGGGGGAGTGGGGGTGGGGGTGATGGGGGAGGGGGTGATGGGGGAGGGGGGTAATGGGGTAATGGCGTTTTTTTAACTTTTGTCGCTTAGCCACTTCTTCCTATGAGGGCCTCATATAATATGATTTTAAATCTACAACCAATAAAAAAAATACATGACAAAGTGAAAAAAAAATGTATTATTATCCATTCAATTTTAAACCGTATCGGAATATACAGCTAGCTGTGACATATACTGCTACATATACTGTGACATATACTGCTACATATACTGTGACATATACTGCTACCTGCCTGGAGGGCGATAGCGAGCTACCGCTTGTAAAAAACTAAATTAGGCATATCAGAGAATATCTAAAGGTCGCTCACTTTTGCTACATTTTTGGTGCTTGAAACAAAACTAAAAAAATTAATTTTTACTTTTTCATAATCCCTCTTTAAGTTATTTGTATAATAGCAATGAAATGATAAACAATAATAACAACATTTGTATCACATCGGATAATACAGAGGAACTTCAATCTTGTTTATTAGATATAAAACATCTCAAACAATCTATTTCTTGACGTTCAGACTCGCCTTCGTTGAAACCGGTAAGGCTTTGCTGTGACTGCTGTTGAGCCGCAACAAGTATTGTTTCTGAGTCTCGTCTTTCGTCAGTGCGGCGTTGTATGATGTGATAAGAGAAACAGCACGTTCATCACTATCATTGACAACCTTCAGGAGTTTGACTTTGTCCTCCAATGCCTGAGACAAGAACGCCTTAGCTTCTTGGCCGTTCACGGAGAGAAGGTTGAACAATTTCAATGAACGGCTTGTGATGTACGCTTCTAAAGGAGTGAAATAGTCGAACTCCTTCCCATCCACCCGCTTGGGAGCTTTAGGGTTCGGAGGAAGTGAGAAGTTGTCGACCATGGCTGCTTTAGTCTTCTCTTTAAAGCGATCGTCGAAGAGGGCGAGGGGTGTGAGGTTTTCAGAAAAGTACCATAAGTGGCGGCAGAACGCCTTGACCGCCGTGTCCTTGACGGAACGCACAGGGTACTCGTACAGGAGGGCGAGTAGGTTAATGTCATTGAAGGGTGCTTTTTCTGGGACTGGGGCCTCATGCCAGTAGCGGGCGTAGACGAGAGAGACAAAAAGACATGTTTGTTATGCCAGCCCTCTCATGCGCCTTTAGCTTTGTCTGGTCCTTGAATAAGAAGATCTTCAGTGAATAGATGGCCTTGGCCATCCACCGCGCGTGGTGCATCATGCCGGGTGCGCGGAAGCATGGTCTTCTGTTGGAGGATCCCCCGAGGAAAACGTGACAGAGCTGAAGCAACTCTCTATAGTCCTCTCGAGGGACCTGGCTCTTCATCGCTTCTGTAAATATCATATCCTGTCGTAGGCCGTCCGGCATGTCGAGGAACAGCTCATCGCCGGCGGGTCGGAATTCAGCCTTGTTAATGTTGGGCCAGCTCTTCTGGAAGCGTTTGAAAAGCTCTACCTTGAGTCCACGGTCTTTTCCCATAGTGACAGAATACACATTCGACAACATAATCTCTTACATCACAGAAAGACATGAAAGAACTGAAGCAATGGGGACAGCTGACGGAGTTGGGTGGGTATAGGCCAACCGTTCACCACGAGAGTAAGCGCACTAATTTAATCCACAACTCAAGAAGTAGAGTATTTTAAATTAATGACAATAAATGCAAAACGTAGCACAAACAAACCAATTTATATATGTAATAATCTACAGCACTAGCACCTATCCTCTACACAACAGCGAGATTTCAGGGCTATACAAAACGTAGCAAAAAGTGAGCGACCTCTAAATATACTCCTATCTGCGTAATTTTTGGCATTCAGAGTTCTTTCGTCAATTGAAACAGAAACAACCATGTGGCGCGATATACAGGGTGAGTCAAAGGTCTCCATACATAGGCAAAATGGTCACTTTATTATGCAATCACTTGTAAGTCACAAAATATGCTCTATGTGGGCACCATTACACTAAATCAGGGGTGGGGAAACTTTTCAGTACCAAGGGCGAAAATCGATAACATAAACACCTCCGGGGGCGTCTGGCAAATTTTAAGCTTATATACAGCGTGTCCCAAAGAAATGTATACCCACTTTCTTCGATAATACCAGCTATGAGGAAAATAAATATATTACTTTTTATATGTTTTTTAATAAAGAATTTTCTCCTGAATCTAAATATGTAATTATTTTTATTAAAAATTGAAGAACAAAAACGTTACAGATGTTTAAATTATAATTATTATTTTCGAGACTTCATGTGCGATATTTTCTAATATTTTAACCGACTGTTTTGAGATACTTATGTTTAGTGTTGATATTGAAGCATAAATGTTGTAATTATTAGTTAATTCAAAAAATTTACAAATTCCATGGTTAAATGATACTTTATCTAGGATGTTCGACGTCTTCCAGAACGTTGTTTTTGTAAGTTTTGCACAGTGCCGTCGGTTTCAAACTTATCTCGTATACGTGCAAAAATATTAGAAAATATCGCACATGAAGTTTCGAAAATAATAATTATAATTTAAACATCTGTAACTGTTTTGTTTTTCAATTTTTAATAAAAATAATTACATATTTAGATTCAGGAGAAAATTCTTTATTAAAAAACATATAAAAAGTAATATATTTATCATCCTCATAGCTGGTATTATCGAACAAAGTGGGTATACATTTCTTTGGGACACGCTGTATATATAAGATGTATTTTAAAAAGCTATTTGCTGGGCTGTAAATAAATAATTTTTAGTAAATAATAAATACCTAAGCGGGCGAATTGAAATTAGCTCGTGGGCGAAATTTCGCCCGCGGGCGAGGGTTTCCCCACCCCTGCACTAAATGCACATACGGATGCGTTCCTCCCAGTCATGGCAAACGCGCGTTAACACGTCTGGTGTTATGCGTGCACACGCATCACGAATGCGTTCCTTTAGGTGGTCCGTGTTTTGTATTTTCACCCGGTACACCATGGCCTTCAAGTGCCCCCACAAGTAAAAATCAAGGGGAGTGAGGTCTGGGGACCTCGGAGGCCACTCCACGGGACCACGGCGGCCAATCCAGTGACCCGGAAACTGCTGATCCGGCCACTGGTGCACGCAAATACCGTAATGGGGTGGCGCCCCGTCTTGCTGAAAGTACGCTGGAAATCCTCCGTCCTCGTTCAGCAGGGACGGCATGACTGTCTTGCAGCATGTTTAGATACATTTCGGCATTCAGATTGGTGTCAATGAAAAAAGGGCTAACAATTGTGTTGCCCCATATCCCGCACCACACCATCACTTTTCCAGCGCCTTGCGTCTTTGGAGGACTCATCCAGTGCGGGTTGTCATCACTCCAATAACGTACGTTTTGACGATTAACCTCTCCATGAATATAAAAGTTGGCTTCATCTGAAAACAGGATGCCAGCCGAGAACTTCGTGTCTTCGTCCACTTTTGTTCTTGCCCATTCACAGAATTCCAGCCCCCTGTCCGGGTCGTCTTCGCTAAGATACTGCAACATTTGTATTTTGTATGGATGCCATCTGTGCTCTTTCATAATGCGGACGATACTCCTTTGGCTGACACCGCATTCTGCAGATATCCGTCGAGTTCTTTTTTGGGACTCTTTGTGAGCGCTGCCAGCACCATGGTCGCTGTGCCTTCATCGGTGGCTGTTAGTGGACGGCCACTTCTCGGTTGGTCTGCAACACTTCCAGTCTTCTTGAACTTCTCAATGAGTTTGACAACGGTGTCGTGTGTGATGTGCGTGACGGGCGCGTGTCTCCTGTTAAAGTCCTCGGCAACCTTGCGACAGCTTCCTGATCCTGCCAGAAGAATGATCTCTATATGCTCTTCTTGGGACAAAGGCATCTCAGCACATCACCTGCAAAAAAATAAAAAATAAATAATCATTTATTTATCATGAACATTTTCCCTATGTATGGAGACTTTTGACTCACCCTGAATATCTGATAGTTATTTTTACCTTATGTTTTTGGGCCACCCTAATGTAAAGGCTACCCCAAAAACTAGGGGAATAAATAAATGTAAGGAATAACATTTTGAACAAAAGCATAGCCATGAAAATATGAAAATTTGGCTCTGTTTCATGAGGCGTTCGAAAATGAGACGTTACACATAAATTATATTTTTGTATAAAACGAACTCCAGTAGAGTTAGATTCATAACCCATCAGATTACTCACTGCTGACATGCTGGTCATTCTTAATCCTATGAAAGAATTATTGAATTGATTAATTAACAAGCTGTTGTAAACGACTAAATACATCTTACGCCTGGCAGCCTAGCGCGACAACTGTTGACCATCGGCCAAGAGAGGCCAAAAGAATTTTTCGTGCAAAAGTACATTAAAGCTATAAGCAGTTAAAAAATATAAATTTTATATCAAAACAATCTTTATATGTTGCTGGATAACGTGTCATAACTTTCTTGATAGCTAGAGACGTGATAGTCCGAGTGTAGTTTACGTTGCCCTACATTATCCTAGTGTAGTTTGTGTTCCCCAATTTTGTCCACGAATACCTAATCAATTAAAACGTTAAAACAATGAAAATATTACAACCTAACCTAACCAATTGTCAATTTATATATATATATATATATATATATATATATATATATATATATATGGGATGAATTTCACAAGTAAACACATGAAATGAATGAATGATGCAAATCCACAAGAAAAAGAAAAATAATTCCAAGGCCTTTCGTGTATTCAGAAGTACACCTCTTCAGGAAATTTCCTGATGAGGTGTACTTCTGAATACACAAAAGGTCTTGGAATCATTTTTCTTTTTCCTTGTGGATTTGCATCATTCATTCATTTCATGTGTTTAATTGTGAAATTCATCCCATATATATATATATATATATATATATATAAATTGACTATTGGTTAGGTTAAGTTGTAATAGTTTCGTTGTTTTAACGTTTTATTTGATTAGGTATTCGTAGATGGGGAACGTTTTATTTGATGGATTCATTTAAAAAATGTCTCCTAAAGATCCTAGTGTAGTTTACGTTCCCCAACTTTGATCTAGTGTAGTTTGTGTCCCCTTTTGCGTCAGGGGAACGTAAACTACACTTGCTCCAAAATTCTTCTCTACTATCCATGATGAATTTATGTACCATGCGTACATAACACGCATAAGCAGTAGACTGATCAAATGAGTTAATATACGGTAGGCCTTTTGGTGGTGTTGCTTTCCTAATGAGGAAAAATTTGTCAAAACGTATAAAATTTTCAACAAGCGATAATGTAAGGTTGTTAGGCATTGAATTACAAGTGAACAATGATTGCGTATTAATTGTAAACTGCTATTTACTTTACAACAAAGGTAGTAAACTACGAGGGCCACTCAACATACTTTACCCCTACCTTTTTTTTTTTCTTTCCAAGTTTCCTTAAAGTTCCAGAAATTTTGTACACAAGTAGTTACATACCTTTTTTACAAGTTTTTATTTTTCCATATAGTCTCCATCCTTTTCTACGGCTTTCCTCCACCTCGAAACAAGGGCCTTTATTCCTTGCTGGTAAAAGTTCGCTGGGTTCAGCTGGAGCCACCTCTTAACCTCCTCAACAACCTCATCGTCACTCTGAAACTTTCTTCCACGAATAGTATCCTTCATTTGCCCAAACAAATGGAAATCTGAAGGTGCCAGATCCGGGCTGCATGGAGAGTGGGATAACACAGTCAAGCGCATTTTTGTGATGGCCTCTCTTGTTTGCAAAGTGTTGTGTGGTGTTGCATTATCGTGCAAAAGAAGGACGTCTTCCAGTTTTTTCTCCGGTCGAACTCGCTTTATACGTCTCTGGAGTCTCTGTAGGGTAGAGTAGTATGACCGCAAAAGGAGAGAGTGCAATGCAATTGCAAATGTTGATCGATGTTGCAAATGGGGGGAGGGGAACGTTGCAAGATGTTATGCAACAAGGGGGGTTATCTCCCAAGTTGCAATGAAGGGGAACTCCCCCAGCAAGCTGGGGAGTCCACCTGACCTCTTTGGGGAGAAGCTGGGACGGCCTCACCGCCCCCAAAGGGGTATACCTAACCTAAGAGAGAAAGGAGAGAGGAGTGTTCGCCTGGCTCCTGCCAAGCGCATATTGAGAGTTCATCTGAGCGCCCGCTCTCTTATAAGGTCCTAATCAGCCAGTTGGCTTAATCCGCCATTTCGCTTAGAAGGGTTCTTAGGCGGCGTAAATGGCTTGTTCAGGTGTACAATATTAGGGTTGAGTTGTCAGATTGCGCTATTTAATTAATTAAAGTATATATTCTGGCTTTCCGCTAGTTGGCATAATCCGCCAGTTACTTAATCCACCAGTTGGCTTAACCAGCCAGTTGATGTAGAAGACCTAGAAGGCAGGTGTATATATTTGCTTTTCAGCAGCCAGATTGCGCTATTCAGATATTTTGGACAGTTGGCTTAGAAATCCGCCAGCCGTTTTCGAAGGTAGCCATTTGGTATAATTAAATAAGAATATCGTTTACAACCAAAAGGATTAAATAATACACCATTATATCATTCTGCTTATTTACACGAATTATTGGAATCAATTTCACGAAATATATAGAAAATAAATATACAATCAAACGATGGAATATATACAATAAAAATTAATAATAACATAAGAAATACGAACGAGAAATATATGTATAATCTTATAATATACAAAACGATGGAGTATAACCATCAATATAACAGTACAGGAGAATATATATACATATATATATATATATATATATATATATATATATATATATATATATATATGTATATATATATATATATATATATATATATATATATATACTGTATATATACACACCGTTATATTAAATAATTAATATATTGAAAATAATAATATACAAAACGATGGAGTATAATCATCAACATATTAATACAGGAAATATATATATATATATATATATATATATATATATATATATATACATATACACACAATTATATTAAATAATTAAATATATTGAAAATAAATATACACCAAAATACTTTATGTTCTAGAGCGCAAAAAACCAAACGCACGTAATCGAGTCTACAGTCATATCATTATTGCTTTGCACTACGCAGTAAATACGGCTGAACATTATTTCGCCGCTCAAGTTATAGGGATACCTATACTCAATATAAAAGGCTTTCATATCGTTCAATACTATTTTTGTGCCCACTTTACATTCGTGTGGTAAGCTATCTTTAAACAGCTAGAATATACTCAAAAGCACGCACAAAGAGGGCATCGTTAGTTATCACGTCATTATTAAATACAAGTTTATAAACACTCCTTTCCAATTGAGGGTTTTTTCTTACCGACCCGAGCTTTTCAATCGTGAACGCTTCTTCACTCTGCATAGCGACAACTGAAATAATCTCCCAAGTCGTAACGACAGCTACTGATTATATACAGATACAACTCTTCAGGGTGAACAGTGTAGGCGAGCTCTGCCCTGTGCCGCTCAAGTCCTTTGTACCAAAAGTCCGGGATATTTCGAAGAGTCTAAACCTTTTAAATAAGCATCCAACTCTAGACCATTCTCGCCTTGTTCGTTCCTACATTCGATAAAGCCGTAACACGCACGTCTAATATAGGCTTCAGCTTGCGGAATCCGACGATTTCAAACATTCTGTCGAGGATGAAACGGTTTCGGGTAGGAACACGAACGTTATTATCAGATGCATTCTTCCACATCAGTCGCATATAAATGCATGGCTGATCGTTATTTATACACACCGTACAAACAACGGCATATGAGGGAGCATCACTAATCTGTTCTCTTCTTGTACCTACACCTGCAGGTATTTTATAACGATCTTCACCCCACTTCTCAACTATCACGAAGAATCTATTCATCTTCTCAACACTTAAATAAATAGCATTACGTTTACAAGAGTTTGCTTGCCTAGAAGTCGTACTAGCGAGTCCATGATGACAAGGTTTACGTTCTCCGCAGCTTAGGAATGTACACACGCACGCACGCAAAGGAGAAAATGAAACCTTAATTGAAGCAAATATACGTAATAATTAAACATATCGTTAACAATACACATATATACGAGGGTAATTCAATAAGTATCCGCACTTTTTATTTTCACAATTTTATTTTCACATCTGATAGGTTAAAAACACATCACTTCTCAACATAGTCTCCCTGTTTCTCAGTACACTTAGTCCAGCGATCTACAAGCTTCTAATGCCATCACAAAAGAATGTTTTTGGCTGTGTGCGTAGCCAGTCATGCACAGCCTCCTTCAGGAAATCATCGCCTTGGAATCGATGACCTCTCAAAGCGTCTTTTAGTGGTCCAAACAGGTAAAAATCCGAAGGTGCCAGGTCTGGCCTGTAGGGTGGATGGTCGAGAATTTCAAATTTAAGTTCTTGAAGGCATTTTCTAGTCTGTGCAGCGGTATGAGTACGAAGATTATAAGAACACGACAGAGCTCCCCGTGGTTATTAGGCACAGCGCGAGCAACGCTGAGCATGGCGACATAAGACCTGGGCCCAATGTTAGAGATGACCAACCAAAGAATAACGGAACGCAGCACATTGAGCATGTGTTAAAAAGCAGTCTCCCACACACATAACCACTTCTATATCACAATCCTGGCCTCATTTTATCTGTCTGTACATCCTAACAACACCCTGGCCAACTTTGTAACAGAACTCCATGGGCTCATTGAGTTGGAACGTGATTCGTACGAAGTTGGTGTTTGTGAATTCCAGCTGCCACCAAATTTTTAACTCTTGAACATGAGCAAATCATATTTCTGATCCTTAGAAGAATCGATGAGTATGAAAAATTAGGCATTACCTTAGACAATACTATGCGATGAGTCCTGTTCGGTGAGGTACAGTACTATAACACAAATTAACACTAGGAATCGGTCATTATGACACAGTCATGGATATTGTGACGGGGTTAAACAAGAGTCTTGAAAAATCGCACCTGACAACCGATTTACTTTTTGAAGTCGTAAACATAGACACGCCTGCACGCATGTTGAAGTTAAAATCAACGTTTAGTAGAAATATTAAAGACAAAGAGCTGTTCACAATTGTGGCCGAGGGTCGATATAGTGCAGCTCTCCAAAGAGATACCTTTCACGAAGCACAACATGACTTGTCCAGCTTAATGTATCAGCTGAAGATGGAGAAATTGGGAGAAAGCTGCCATCCCCAGACATGTGCTATATTAACAGCAATATCGTAGAGCATCAACGTGTTGGGGACACCCAGGCGCGCCTGCTGCGCATTGCACACATCCCCAACCATAGAGGGAAAAGTTTGAGCATTACATATGACAAGTCCCATTATGTGAATGTTGCGACTAATCTATTAACCAATATCTCGATATATAAAAGAACGATTGAGGGAAAAAATTTCCCATTCGGTGATGGGAGCTTAACAGTGAAACTACACTTTCATCGCTTTCAGCTATAGTGACCCAAAGGCCCTTCACAGTCTATCGAGGGGTGAGATATCAGCGTGGGAGTGGGCTTGGGTCCATTTTTTCAACCATACCACGCACCGCTGTCCCACTGTTGAAGAGGGGGGTGCTAGATACCTCGGGAGGAAGGCGTTTCAATCATGTTTTAAGGCGATAGAAGGCATAATGGGTGGAACTAAACTTAAATAAGCTCTAAAAAACATTTAAAACGTATACGGGACGTAAAAGGACATAAAAAAGAAATGTTCTAAACGTATGAAGCTTATGGATGATCATTTTTTTAACTGATATAAGCTGAGGACACTATTCTCACGAATCATAGGCTGATTACCACTTGTCGAGAGAGGTGGTACTATTTCATCCATCCGTGTAGTTCACAATGTTGTAAATCGGAACTGTCCCTCTTTCATATGCCCCCTACTCAGGTTTCTATTGAGCATAGCGGCTTTATTACAATTAACCCATTAAACACAAATAGTTCACCGAGTGCCCCTTTGGGGATAACCCCTCCCCTTGTTGCATACCCCCTCCCCTTGTTGCATAACCTCTTGCAATATCCCCCCCTTTGCAACATTTATCAACATTTGCAATTACATTGTACTCTCTCCTTTTGCGGTCATACAACTGGGTAGCAATATATGCCTCTGAGTTGATTGCTTGTCCTTTCTTCATAATGTCCACCAGAATCACCCCTTTCATGTCCCAGAAGATGGTGGCCATAACCTTTCCTGCAGAAGGAGCCATTTTGAACTTTTTCTTGCGTGGGGAGTCTGCGTGATGCCACTCCATGGATTGGCGTTTTGTTTCAGGTTCAAAGTGGTGTACCAAAGTCTCATCCCCAGTCACAATTTGTGAAAGGAAGTCATCCCCTTCTGTCTCGTATCGAACCAACGACTCAGAAGCACTTTCTTTTCTTTGGGCTTTGTGATCTTGAGTCAGTTTGCGAGGAACAAACCGTGAACACACTTTTCAGTATCCTAGTTGCTGAATTATCGTATTCACACTTCCTTCACTAATTCCTAGCTCCAGTGATTGCTCCTTGCATGTGACGCGCCGATTTGATTGAATGATGCTGTTAGCACGTTGCACAGTGTGAGATGTCACAGCCGATGCCAGGCGACCGCTGCGTGGCTCATCATCGAGGCTGGCTCTCCCTATCTCCGATGATCTCACACGTTTAGACCAGCGTCCAATTGTGCTTCGATCAACAACAGCATCTCCGTAAACGTTTTGTAGAGGTTTGCGAATATTTCCAACTGTTTCCTTCTCTGCGGTTAGGAACTCGGTAACAGCTCTCTGTTTACGACGCACATCACTGTCAGACGCCATTTTAGAAACTGCGTTAACCATCGGTTTTATACAAGGGCGTTTAAAAGTGGTTTTTATACATGGAGGAGAAGTTCAAACTAGAAAAATCCGGTTATGTGAAGTGCAGAAAGTTGAACTTACGGCCCAAAAGACATTTCAGCTCCATGGTCTATTATTTAGCAAAGGAAAAAGGGTGGGACAAAATATATTGAGTCCCCTAGTAGATTAATCCATTGATTTGCTGTACAAAATTAAGTCACGATCAGATAACTCCCATATATTCTCACTGTATAATAATGGGACTTTGATGTGCATGTGAACTCGGAATTCTTTGTAGAATTGGGTAACATGTGCGAGTCGGCTAAATTAAGTATAAGTGATGTAGATGTATGAGGCGTAACGAGTGGTAATTTCACATACGTTAGTAATATGAGTGGAACCACCAGGTGGATTGATCATTGTCTTACTAGTAATAATCTAAAGGCTTGAATTGTTAGAGTTCATATTCTGCATGCTTTCCTTCTTTCTAATCATACACCGTTAGAACTATTAATTAATTTTACCAACGTATGTGCAACACGATGTAACAAGAACTCATTAAGTAAGAATAATTGCGTCGATTGGTCTAATGTTAATATGCAACAGAGAATAGAATATAAAGAGAGAACAGGTCACCTCTTTAATAATTTAGAAATTTTGCATCTTGCCTGTAGTAATCCTTGCTCAAATGATTCTCACTGTAAACTCATAGATAGGTATTATAATAAGATAATATCCCTGTTAAAAGAAGCAGGAAGCCCCCTGATTAACTTTTACAACTATCATACTGAGATTATTCCTGAATGGAATGATTTTATTGCCCTTAGTAGTATCCCCGCGTTTGGGGAGAGGAAGTTGGGGTGTTCTGAAATCCTGCCGATGGAGGGACCCCCTGAAGGCCTTCGCCTCCGTTATAAGGTGTCCCCTTCCTTAAGTTCCTAACCCATTTATGGGACCTCACAGGTCTTAATGAAGGGCACTTGCCCCTTGAGGGGGTCCTTCCTCCTTGTGAGGGGTGGGGGAAAAATAAAAAAATAAATAAATAAAATTTAAAAAAGGATTCATCCTCGCCTTCTTTCTTGAGACAAGAGCAGACAAAAACAGAGTTTGACAATCAATTTTGAACCTTATGCCCTTACATAATAGAAATAAAAACTTAAAATACCTCAAAGCATATTATTATAATTTAATACATCACCTCTTCGAGGTTAACTAATGCGAACATCACAAAAAACAAAATCAGGTTAAACATATTTTAAATAAAAAACAATTTCTTTGTTTAATAGTTGTATTATGAAAAATAAAATGAAGGTTTACTATTTTAATTTAAGTAAATTAATTTCTCTCTTTTTTAAGGGAAACTGACTTATTTTCATCCGATCTGAACCTCAAATACAAGATCTTTTTATACATTTATAACACATGCTTAATTGTTTATTTACTTTTAAATATATAGTTTTCTGTTATTTACATCGCTATATACCATCACATTCACATGACATCTTCTGGTATGTGAACTAATAATTTTACTGCACATCAAATTTCGTTATAAATTTGCGTGTTAAAAAAATTTAACAACGTAAATTAACAACGTAATTTAAAAATTTTAATGGCCGGATATTTGTATGTAATATTTGTATGTATGTATTGATATTTAGGCTATACATTTCGTGAATCAACACGTAAATAAGCAAATAAGCGAGATAATATAGCCATCCCCTCTCTCTATTGTGTAATTATATATATATATATATATATATATATATAATTAGGGTGTCTCATTAATACATAGAAATTTTTTTTTTTCGATTTCTCTTGCTCGCGAATGCTGCCCCGATTTCAATAGGCATAGAGGTTCTAAAAATCGAAAAATGATGGGAATCGAACAGTATTTAGAGGTCACTCAAGTTTAACACTTTCTTGTAGCTATTTAGGAAAAAAAAAGAAATTTCTATCATTCTCTTATTCTCTTTATTTCTGAACAAAAATGAAAATAAACGAAATGCACCTTTCATTAATTGAAATAAGCGCGTATAAATGGATTGTTTTCATCATCAATCTGTCCTACACTACTTGATTTTACTCTTCAAGCTCTCCTTCGTCTTGACGGGGATCAACTTCTGGTGAGCCCGAACCACCTTGAGGACGAATTGCTTCTGCTTCTCATCACGCGTGATGGTGGAATTGA
Source organism: Bathynomus jamesi (assembly GCA_023014485.1). Classification (NCBI taxonomy): domain Eukaryota; kingdom Metazoa; phylum Arthropoda; class Malacostraca; order Isopoda; family Cirolanidae; genus Bathynomus; species Bathynomus jamesi. The sequence goes on from JAJOZX010002720.1 coordinate 245,782, forward strand.
ATATTTTCATCAAAGCGATACCACGCTCGGCGGCGTCATTGACCACCTTCAGGGCTTTCACCCTCTTTTGCGCCGTGATCCAATCCTGGTCATTGATCCAATCCTCTGGATCTTTCATGAGGAAGGTGGGAGACTCAGATTCTGGAAGGATCGCGCGGAAGAAGACTTCTTTTGTTCTCCGGGTGACGAAGAGCTCGATGGATTGCTGTGGATTGAAGTTCTTCGGATCGATCCGCTTGAGTCCTTTCTTCGTGGCGGGGATTGAAGTCGTTGGACCATCTTTAGCTTCGTGTCCTTTGGAATGCGGTCGTCAAGAAACCAAGCCCCACGAGATCCTCTGAGAGGTACCACAGGTGCCTTTTCAAGGCCATGGATGCCGTGTGGCTGACTTCCTTGTCAGGGTAGGCCTCGAGCAGGCGAAGGAACTCTAGGTCGTTCAGTGGAGCTCGATTCGAGACCATTGCCTCATTCCACTGCTTCACGTACGCGAGGGAGATGAACAAACACAGCCGCCGAAGTCCTCCTTCTTCCCTGGCTGTCAGGTCCAGTTGGTGGCGGAACATGAAAATCTTGAGGGCATAGATGGCTTTGGCCATCCATCTGGCGTGGTGATAGGCCCCAGGCTGACGAAATCCCCCCTGGACCTGACCGCCAAGGAAGCGGTAGGAAAGGATGAGGAGTTCACGGTAGTCTTCTCGGGGATGTGTGCCGTGGGAAAGCGTCTGCTGCAGGTATTTCTTCATGGAAGACGCTTGATTTGCCCAGTTGTCAGTTGTTGTGGGATTGCTTTCGTCACCAATGGACAAGAATGACCCTTTGTCAATGGAGGCCCACCGCTGTTGAAATCTTTTGAAGAGGAGATGTCAGGGGAAGAGACGGCCCCAACATCGCACGAAGACATCCTTGAGTAAGATCTCCAAGACGTGGTGACGGCAAGCCAACCACAACATGGGACGGCCAAACTCCTGCTCAATGCGAACGCAAGCACCTTGGATCATCCCAGCGTTCACAGCTGTGGTGTCGAATCCCAGTCCAATGATTTGCTCCGAAATGCCAAAAGCCTGGACTTCCTGGAAAACGGCTGCAGCCTGTTCTTTTCCAAACAGTGCCGTCCACCGCAACGGGTACACCAAGAAGCTCCTCGACTCCATCGCCCGTCACCACAACAGCAATCCGGTCAACCTCCTTCTTCTCCTTGGCGATATCTTCCAACAGTTTCCCATCCCAGTGCAAGACTAAAGGACCAGAAGCTTCGAACTTTCGGGTCAACTCTTCTCCCATCTCCTTTCGGATCTTGTTCCGTGTTCGATGAACAGTTGCTGGCGAGATTACCAGGTCATCCAGGTCATGACCCAAACTCTGAGCTGCTGCTGCAAAGGACGACGTTGCTTGTCTCACGGACATGTTGTCGCGATCCCAAGCAGCGATGAGATTCGGGTCCGTGAGGGCATTCATTCGCCTTTTCTTTTGAGTCTGGGCCTTGCTGGTGCTGGGCGCTTGGTACGTCTCGTCGTCATCATCCTCGTCTTCCGTGTTCATTTCAGTGCTGCTACCATCCACCTCCAAGATCGCTACCTCCATGAGCTGTGTCACCCCAGCATCCCATTTACTCTTCCTAGCCGTGGCTGCAAGATCCCTCTTCCGCTTCACAGCTTTCTTCTTCGCTGTCTTCTGGTCCACCCCCGCAAGACTTGACGACATCCTGTCTTCCCTCTGCGAGGTGAGAAAATCCTTGTCCTCCTGAGGGACCTTGGAGGAGGATAGCGCGGAGGAGTGAGCCACGTCAAACACGTCTTCCAAATCCGACTTGAACATCCCCTCCTTGTACCGGTAACCCTCTTGCGGCTTTGTCCTGTTCTTCTTGAGTGCGTCGTAGGTATCGATCAACTTCGCCAGCTTCTCCCCTGCGTACTTCTTGGTGGTAGTTGGTATGTTGGCCTTCTCCCAGATGGGCCAGATGGTTTCCACCACCAGGCGAATGCTCTCAGATTTGGTCTTCCTTCCCTCTTGGTCTTGGTGGTGGTGGAAGTAAAGGAGCAGGCATTGCTCCTTCGATGGAAGTCGTGGACAAACAATCGCTGCAATTGGGGCCTTGTCCAGCAACCACAACTGGTTTCCTGCTCTAGTAACCATCACCTGCGAAAGAGAAGAAATCTTGTATAAGTGAAACAGAAGTGGCGAACTTGAGTGACCCCTAAAAATCCTCCTACAGCTGTCAAATTTTGTGATAACAATCCTTTATAAAGGTGTAATACGGGCAAGCGTCGCCCCGATCCGAAATCCTCCATTCGTATATTTGAGACACCCTAATATATATATATATATATATATATATATATATATATATATATATATATATATAATTTAGTGGTGGACCGGATGTCAGTTTTTCAACATCTGCGGATGCGGATCTTTAATTTCAATATCCGCGGATGCCGATGCGGATATTTAGTTAATCTATCAATATAATATAGAATTATGAATATATGACATAATTTTTCAAATTTCGTGATATTACTATTATGGCAGGCAATGCATAAGAATTAAAATTAATATTAATGTTTTCATTATGATAAAAATAACTTTCTCAAGAGTTTCAGCCACAAAAAATTCAATGAAACAAGTTTCATTCAATTTTCTGTTACCAGGTAATTATATTTTGAGGTTTATATATTTGTTTGTTCATTAATATATAATTAATACTTTACATGAAATGTGTATGACTGGGCCTTATAAGCTACTTTATAAGCTAATTTAATTGTAAATTGCATATTTTATTAGAGGTAATATCCGCATGACATCCGCAGTCAGAAGTGCGGATGCGGATGTTAAAAATGACGCGGATATCCGGTCCACCACTAAATTATACATAAAATAAGTATGGGGTATTCTATCCATCAATAATTACAGGCCCATTGCTAACGCATCCTGTTTCTCGAAACTAATAGAGAAACTTGTTACTACACCACTTGAATGATAACTTATGAACTAAAGGAGTTTTGGTTTTGAAAGGTCCCACTCAACTGATCTGTGTATCTATATACTTAATTATATTTAAATACAATGGCAGTAATTCAACTATTTATAGCTGTTTTCTAGATATAAGTAAGGTATATGATAGAATGAACCACAATATTTTATTTACAAAACTAGAAGGCAGGGAAGTTCCCATATTAAATTTATAACATAATATACAATGATGAAGTACAAGAATTTAAGTAATGGGGTCAAACCAGCTCCTTGAATGATGACTCAGATATAAGAAAATCTCGAAGCCTCTTTGTTAAAGCGAATATTATTATAAAGAGCTTCCGGCTCTGTACAAGTGAAGCTAAAGAATCCCACTTTCTGCAGTAATATATACGGACATCAACTCTGTATGGCTTATAAAAAAGGTTCTAGCAGAACCCTAAATTTGCAATCCAAAAGATCTTTTAGGCTCCTGCATAAATTAATCCGAGATGCACAGTTCCGCAAATGCTTGCTACCCACAATGAGCTTCCCTGAGGTAATAAAACTGCAGTCTTTTGCAACGAAATTAAAAATCATCCATACCGATTATCCAACCTATTTACCAATCCTCCGTACGTCTTCTAAACTACGGAATTCATGGAACGAAAACGTCTGATTGTAGCTCCACTTAACTTTGAAAGTATTGTATTATTTCTCATTAATTGTATATATTTCTATCCTTAGTATGTGATTTGTCATTGTATCATTAATATTTGTCATGGAAAATGGTATGCCAATAAACTTATTCATCTTCATTGTTCGTACAAAACAGTGAAATAAATAAGCAAGTATGCCTTAAATTTCCATCTGGTACCATTCAGCTAAAGAAAACGACTTTCGGTGGTATCTCTGTTATTTGTGTGATTCGTTCCGAATTATCAATCTGTATATGTAAAATACTGGGTCAAGGGACTACCAACTTCAATATAACTACATTTCGCATCATCGATAAAGATTAATTTATTTAACCTCGTATTAGCTATGCAATAATCAACTCTTACCTCGAAGCAAAAAACGTACAAGTTCTGTTGTCAGTTTCTATACAAAAGGCAATAAAAATACTTCTTTACAATCAAAATATATGTACATATTCAACCATACTCTTTTTACGCATGCACAGTATTTAATACCTAAAGCTTTGATAACTAGTCACGCATATTTGCGCGAGTTATGTCTAAAGACTTTTTATATATATATGTGTGTGTGTATATATATATATATATATATATATATATATATATATATATATACATATACATACATACATATATATATATATATATATATATATATATGTTATAATGTATCAGACCAACAAAGACCCTAGGATCCACTCATGGCTGGTCTACCTAACTGTGTTCGTAATTGTGTATTGTGCATGTCCGGCGTGGTGGCGGAGGGGACCTACAATTTTACGTGGGTTCCGAACCACAAAGCCTTCATTTTACTACCTTAATCTATACCCAATCTATATATATATTAAGCACAACAATATTAAAACCTCATCACTAAATATATTCTCTTTTTAACTCAACTAAAAGAACCTGTAAGTTTTATAATCGGATCACTTTAACATACTGCTTCTCAGGAACCTCTCTTTAATATATTGCTTCCCAATGCATATCACTTTAACATATTGCGTCCCATTGTTGATCACTTTAACATATTGCTTCCCAAAAATAGACATTACACAACCAATTACAGTTACATTACAATAGTTTATAATATTTAGAGATTAGCTAGTCGAGAAAATGTAAATTTATGGACAACTTAACTTATTATGCTTTGCCATTTTTTGTGAATGTAAAATATTTGGATCACCTGAAGATCAGGGCCCCCAGCCTTCTTTAGTTAGCCTTATAAGGCTAACTAACGAAAATATCACGAACTAACCTAACCAATCGTTAGGCCAACTGTACGCCCTTGACGATTGGTTAGGTTAGGTCGTGATATTTTTGTTAGTTAGCCTAGATTACCAATCTCTTTCTAACCAACCAACCTTTCTCTTTTTAACATATTGCTTCCCAGTGTTAATCACTTTAACATATTGCTTCCCAGGAGGGATCACGGATCTTTTCCGTTTGACTGCCGCCATTGAAACATAAGAGGTGAGTGCCCCCAGCCTTCTTTACTTAGCCTTATAAGGCTAACTAACGAAAATATCACGACCTAACCTAACCAATCGTTAGGTCAACTGTACGACCTTGACGATTGGTTAGGTTAGGTCGTGATATTTTTGTTAGTTAGCCTTATAAAGCTAACTAAAGAAGGCTGGAGGCCCTGATCTTCAGGTGATCCCCTTATTTTTCTGAGTACACGATTAAAACTTAAAAATTAAGCATGGATCTTGAAAGTAATTAAAATTGTTTATAAGAAACAAAATTTGAAGGGGAAATTAAGAAAAGCTTTTTTATAAAGTAACTTATTTTGTATCATCAAGACATTTCAGTTAAAATACAAAATACAAAAAGTTTAATTATGTTTCAATGGCGGCAGTCAAACGGAAAAGATCCGGGATCACTTTAACATATCGCTTCCCGAATGCTTTGGGAAGCAATATGTTAAAGTGATCCTTATAATCTACTTAGTGTTTAAAAATCAAATTGATAAAGACGCTATTAACTAACACAAACAGACTCAGCTAAGATATAATAGAAAATTAATTCAAGTGGGGTTGAAATCGAACCTTCAACCTCTTAACCCTGATCAATCAATTTTCTAAGAGAACTTTGAGCAACAACGAAAGACGAGTTCTCTCTTTAGGCCTAAATTTTAAGCTACCAAACTTTAAGATAAATTATTTTAAACACTTTTTATCATTTTAAAACTTTTTCATAATTTGAAACGAATCCTAATAGTTGACGATACCAAATTTTCCCCATTATTCCTATCCTTTCTGCCTACATCACCCATAAACAAATATGTTTGTTTATATTTATTCTATAAATTTAAAGCATTACTCGTAAGCAATGAGGATTAGCATCGTTGATTAATATAATTTCTCTTCATTAGTTTACTATTCCACATTTTCAACAGCTTCCCGTAATTATGCAAATGAAAATTTACAGACTTTCTTACTTTTTCGTATATTTAATCGTACAAAAAGGAAGAGTATCTTTCCTAAATTGTTTTGCAGCTAATTTCACTTATAACTATTACTAGGAGCTTCTCTTATAAGTGTTCAGTCAGCCAACGTACTAAGACTATATTTTCTTTGGTACCGCTTTTCCATGGCTGATATATCCTGATGAAATCTTTCACTATGCCCATCGCTGACAGGACCCAGATTTGTCGCTGCCGAGGAAATTCGTAGTCACCTCTTTAAAAGCTTTCCACGATGTTCTTTCTGCTTCATTCAACTCTCGTAAAATGCAGTGTCTTTCATCACTTCTCTGATCTGTTGGGGGCCCAAAAAAAATTTGAGGAATGCCAATTGCCCACTTATCTTCGTTAAACAGAAGTATCAATTAGTCGAGTGAGCTCTTTCTTCTCTCCATAACATTGGGACCGATTATATATATATATATATATATATATATATATATATATATATATATATATATTAGTTACGATAGAAGTGTTCTTCGAGAACCTTATCCTCAATAGGAATATGAAAACAAGAGATACGACTCTCAACATTTATTGGCCAAACGTTTCGGTCCACTCAGGGGCCATCTTCAGTGACTAAATAGAAGCATCTAAAAAAATAATCATAAAACTAAAGTAAATACAAATGTCAAACTGTACAATAATAAAATCTAATACAAAAAAGTTAAAAAGTTGTTAAAAAAAAATAAAATATCTGGATTATAAAACAAAAAAGTAAAAATAAAACAAACTAAAATTTCAAAAATTAAAAAGTTTAAAAATGTTTAAAATTTTAAAAAATGTAAAAAAAAATTTAAAAAGGACTAACCTGGATGGTAAAAGTTACAAATAACAAGTGGAGAGAAAAGAAAAAACAACTTAAGTTAGTGCGTTAGTTGCGTTAAAAAGGTGTTGGTTGGTTAGGAAGTATGTAATTTTATCGAGGAAATGCTATCGTTTAGTTCTGGATTTAATTTCTTGATAAAAAGGGATTCTAAAATTTTAAGATCAAGTGAATTAGAAGCAGACGACAAAATCGCAAAGGAGTCCTGGGGGCACGGGTGGTCATGGGTCTCTGAATGATGCCGAATAGCAGAGGATTCAGGAGTGGAAAGAGGGCGAGAAGTTCGATAAGAAAAACCCAAATGCTTCGAAATCCTAAGTTTTAACTGTGGGGCAGTCTGCCCCACATAACGACTTTGGCAGGTCGCACATGTATATAAATAAATAACAAAGGATCTCAAAAGCACGGGGAGGTGATCTTTATGGCGAAAAAAGGATTGCAGAGAAATAGAATTAGAATTAATGATTATAAAGTCGCATTGAGGGAAGTGTCTGTCCAAAATAAAGTGGACATCTTTATTAAGTTGAAAAGTTAGTTGGTCTAAAAATGGAAGCTGAAGATAAACCTTCAGTTTCGGAACCGTGGACTGAATTATTTTATTTTATTTTATTTCCACCAGCACGAGGGAATGGCAATGGGTTCGCCCCTTGGTCCGTCCTTTGCTAACAGTTTTCTTTGTTTTCACGAGGAAAAGTGGCTGAGGGATTGCCCGCTTGATTTTAAACCTATTTTATTTAAACGTTATGTAGATGATTGTTTTGTCATTTTTAAGCATAAAGATCATGCCCCTTTATTTTTAAATTACATTAATACTAAGCATCCTAATATTAAATTCTCTATGGAAGTAGAACAATACAATAAAATTTCGTTTCTTGATGTTACCATAAATAAACGTAGTACAGGCTTCTCAACACAAGTATACAGAAAACCAACTACTACCCAACTCGGTACTCATTTTTTCAGCAATATTCCACTTAGTTTTAAGCTGGCTAGTATTAAAAGTCGTATTTTTAGAGCCTATCACCTTTGTTCAAATTGGTCTTTATTTGACTTAGAAATTCAGTATCTTAAGAGATTTTTCAACTATAATTTTTATTGTACTTTGACTTTTGAGACTTTAATTTCTAAATTTTTAAATAACCTATATTCACCTAAAATAATTCAGTCCACGGTTCCGAAACAGAAGGTTTATCTTAAGCTTCCATTTTTAGACCAACTAACTTTTCAACTTAATCCCGGCAGGGGATCTATTCATCACTGAAGGAAAAGAGCTTGGTTGTCAGGGAGCCAAGACTTTTTAACCAGTTTCGAAACAACCACAGGATTGTCACAGCGGTCAAAGTTAATCATCAAAAGAAGACTAGATGCTTGGCCCAGTAAGGTAGCAGATGAGCCGGATGTACCTACCTGACTATGCGCGGCTGAGAGTGCAAGAGAACAAATCGCTCATTCACCAGGCCTAGAGGCAAGCTCCCCCCCACCAGCATTGTCCGATTGTCTGTACGTGAAGAGAGACCAACTGACGGAGCTGCTACGAGGTTGCGAGGTGTATATATATATATATATATATATATATATATATATATATATATATATATATATATATATATATATATATATATAGGGTGATTCAGTAAAGAGTACATTAAATTGGAGGATGAAATCCTTGGATAATTCTAAACCACAATGTCTCTATGGTAAAATGTCAGATTCTGCATAGTTTCCATGTTACAATACATTTAAGATGTTGTATTAATGAGAGTGAATATGAAGTGAAACCCCCGTAGGTTTTTGCAATCGTTTATTCACAGATAAGGCAACATTCGCAAGAGATAGTACTTTCAACACTCACAACATGCATACATGGGCGGAGGATAACCCTCACTCAACAGTACGTAGAGCACACCAGGTGAGGTTTTCAATAAACATATGGGCTGGCATTATTGGAGATAACATTATCGGCCCTTATCTGCTACCACAGTGGCTGACCGGAGACGTCTACAGGCATTTCCTCGAGGAGACACTGCCAGTGCTACTTGAAGATGTGCCATTGCAAGTACGACGTCGCATGTGGTTCTTGCATGATGGTGCACCTGCCCATTTTGCCCGAGCATCAAGGGAATATCTGGATACTGTTTATCCCAACAGGTGGATAGGGCGTGGTGGCCCCGTTCCCTGGCCACCCCGCTCGCCAGATCTTAACCCCTTGGATTTCTACCTGTGGGGCCATTTAAAGACATTGGTGTATGATACAGAGGTTCAAACAAGAGAGGAATTATGGCTACGTGTTCGTGACAGGTGCGAGCAAATTAAACATAGTCCAGGCATTCTGGAACGCGTTAGATATTCAATGGTACGACGTGTACAAGCCTGCATTGAGGCAGAAGGGGGCAACTTTGAACATTTCCTTTAGGTTGTAACAAAGAGGGGTCACACTGTAGAGATCTGTGAATAAATGATTACAAAAACCTACGGGTGTTTCACTTCATATTCACCTTCATTAATACAACATCTTAAATGTATTGTAAGTTTGTAACATGGAAACTATGCAGAATCTGACATTTTACCATAGAGACATTGTAGTTTAGAATTATCCAAGGATTTCATCCTCCAATTTAATGCTCTCTTTGCTGAATCACCCTGTGTGTGTATATAAATATATATATATATATATAGTATGTGTGTGTGTGTGTGTGTGTGTGTGTGTGCATGCAGTATATATATATATGTTACGTACTTACTTACTTTATGAGTTCGAACGGCGGTTCAGGGTCGACCTGCTGACGACCCCTCTGCAGCACCCCGACTCATTTATATGTATATATATATATATATATATATATGTATATATATATATATATGTTAAAATTTGAATACACACATATGATCGTGTAACGACATAGTATGAGCCTTAACAAACAATTATAGGACGCTAGAAAAAATAAATACATAAATAAAAAAATAAAAATATAGATGGAAACCGAACGATTTGAGAATCTCCCCGTCAAGACCCACTTAGGAATTTATGAGTTATACATCTACTGGAGTTTCTGGTACGATGATGGCTTCATACTCTTTTACGATGTATATTTAAGAATAAAGGGGAATCATTCTAGCCTAAACACCCAAAAACCGCACAGCAGAGATCAACCCTACAAACAGATGACATTTTTGTAGAGGCCTAAACTACATGAACAAGCAGGAGCTCCCAAATAAAAGTTCACATACTTCATGCTCGTAGAACTATCTAGTTTTTATAATGCTAATACATGAATGATAATTTAACAGCCTGTTTTCGCGACTCTTTCTGTTTTTCCCTAAATTCTTCCACGTGTATCACCAATAATCCATATGCTGTGATAAACAGGGGCGTACCTAAAGTATTTGGCATCAGGGCGGATCCTTCCTTTGGCACCCCCATAAATAATTTTAAAATTTAAACACACAGAAAAATATATTATGTTTGCAAGTATATTTTTAAACAGTACAGTACTGTCATAAGCAAATTGGAAATAAGAAAAATGCAGGACATTAAAAATTCAGTGAACAGGTAATACTGCATTTTATTTTATACAAAAAACACAGGAAATCCAGTCTCAACGCTCAGCAGCTGAGCGTGAATCCTTTCTATTTACCTTTGAAGAATAGGCTGAGCCTCAGCCTATTCTTCAAAGGTAAAGAGAGAGGATTCACAGTCTCTGCTTTCGAGCCTTAATTTCTGCAAATTGATCAATGTCCTCATCAAAATTCACCTTCTTTGCATATTCATGTTCAATTAAAAGTAAAGCCAGATTTGTCAATCTTGTCTGACTCATGGTCGAGCGAAAGAAATTTTTTATCAATTTCAATTTGGAAAAACTTCTTTCACATGAAGCAATGGACACACAGACAGTCAAAAAGAATCTCAAACACAGTGACAAGCTTGGCAAAGATTCACAAAAATCCCAGAAACTGCAGAAACTGCAATGCTGTCCACAGAGATGGGCAGTACCGCGGTACATGTAACGGCTTAAGTAACGGGCGTTACTTTTGTAACGAGTATCGGTATCGCCTTAGCAAGATTTATAATGTAACGATGTAACGGTAACGCCCGTAATAATTTTATCAAAAGTAACGAGAATTTCCGTTACTCGTTACTCGTTACATACTGTTTTTTATGTGTGAAAAGTACAAATACATCTTTCGTCGGCGTATCATACAGTTCATACTTGTTAGAATTTGTTCAGTCCTTGTCACGTTGCATCCGTCTTGTTGCCGGTGCCGCCCCCGGCCCGGTAGAGCTCAGTTACAGTGTAGCACTCGTGCGGTGTGCATCTCCTTTGTTTAAAGTTGTTAAACATGGAATACCTTTCGTCAGCTTCTTCGAAGGATGACGACACATCTGATTTCCTCGAAGATGTTTCGGCACATAGTTGGGTAAAATCACAGCTTATTACATCGAAGAAGTTTTTCTCGATCGTTAGAAGGAACGGCAATGCTTTAAAGGGCCTGTCTCTTGTGCCTTAATAAAGAACAAGTTGTTCTCAGTGCTGATATATCTACTTGTTCTAATTTGAAAAAACACATAAAGGTGAGTAAATTGTAATGTATATTTATTATAATTTATATAATATATTTACATGTAAGATATAGCGTGTAATTTGTAAACATAAATTTGTTTTCACATGAATTTCACCAATTTATACGAAATAACAAATAACGGTCGCGTTACCGAGTAGTAAGGAGCTACTGTATATAGCTTAATGCTGTACAGGGTGTCCCGGAATTAACTATCTATTTCAATGAAATCGGACAATTTTTTTAAAAACACACTTTTATTTATGTTTATCATGTTTAATATGTGTTAAAAATGTATAAATTTCTAAATTTTTTTCATAATTTTATTTTCATAATTTTTTCATAGTTTTTCATAGTTTTATTTTCATTCTCTTTCAGAACCCTATTAATAATGAATACACAAGAACGCATCTTTGTTGTAACATCCCGTATGAAAGCCTTTTTCATCAGTGTCGAACGCAAGATTCTATGAACTGTTGTCTTGGATATGTTGAGTCTTCGACCGGCCTCCCTAACCGAAGTTGTTGGTTCATCCTCAAACAATTGTCGTACCTGTTCGGTACTGTTACGTGCTGTCCTTGGGCGTCCTCTTCCCACCTCGTCGTGTACGGATCCAGTTCTTTTAAATTTGTTCACAAGTTCACGAATCGCTTTGTCTGTAGGACCGGTTCTGTGGAATCTTCTTGTAAATTTTTCTCTGATTTCATTACATTGCATTCCTTTGATACGGGACGTTACAACAAAGATGCGTTCTTGTGTATTCATTATTAATAGGGTTCTGAAAGAGAATGAAAATAAAACTATGAAAAACTATGAAAAAATTATGAAAATAAAATTATGAAAAAAATTTAGAAATTTATACATTTTTAACACATATTAAACATGATACACATAAATAAAAGTGTGTTTTTAAAAAATTTGTCCGATTTCATTGAAATAGATAGTTAATTCTGGGACACCCTGTATAATAATATAATATTATCACATCAGATCTAATATTTAATATTACGTTATCTTGAAATGTAGCAAACATTTTGCTCGGTATTTACCTTAATTACACGTATATCAGGGCCGGATGAAAATTGAAGACCTCAAATCAGATCAACTATTGGAGATCATATCGCATTCTTAAAATACCATTTGAACAATTCATACTTGTATTCAACACAATAACAGCTGCACTTATAATTTACAACCTGAGATACTGATTCGAACATAAACAATTGCAATAAGTCAGCATAAATGTAAACAAATTTACCATTTTCAAGAGCTTAGCAATGTATCAACATGCATTTGCATATAAAATCTCAATAAGATGATGTAATAGTTAAAAACGAAATTATTTCCTATATGCAATCTATTTCTTATGTAGTAATTTCGGGGAGGGGGCACACTTAATACCCCCCCCTTCATCTGGCCTTGATATATCATCACTAACCCACAAAAAAAACACACACACACACACACACACACATTATGACACATACGGGCTTCCTTACTAAAGCACGATGTGTTTTGGCTGAGTAGGTTTTCTGCCGATTTCAATTAGATAATATGACCATATTATTAGTAATAGGCAACTCTTACTTGAAAATGTTAAATGTTAAATTTTACGGCGTGTATTTTTATTTCAACAATTAGAAATAAACTGATTCGTGTGATCCTTATACTGTAGTTTTAACACATTAGAAAGAATGAATTAATAAATATATAACTCGATAATATGCTCTAACTTTATAAAAAAAATAAAATTGAATAACGGGACAATAGCAATTTATATAACAATAGTAATGTTAATAGTAACAAGTAGTAGTAATAGGAATCAAACATATTGGTATGATAGGTCAATTTCCGTGCATGGCCTCGAAGGGCCTCTTTGGCCTGTTGCCAAGCACGTTAAAACATTTTATGTATTTATGTATGTATTTCAATCCCATAGCCAGCATTTATACCAAGTGTGCAACAAAATATTGTGGGGGGCGAGAAACATTCACATTAAGTTTGAACATTCACTATGAAATTGTTTCTATAATATAACAGTTCGTGTTACGTATTATATTTCAAACAACCATTTGTAAACAATTACTCTTCATTACAGCGCCGCCATTCCGAACTTGAAAAGGACTTTGATGAGTACCGCAGCAAGCGGTCAAAGCAGCGCGAGAGTTCCAGCAGCAGCGCCCCCGGTACCAGCAAGCAGCGATGCCATCAAACTCTCTTGCCATTTGGAAGAAAGCAGCAGTGTGCAGTTAGCCAGTCACAGTTTGACAAGAAGATTGTGGACTTCATCGTAGATACGATGCTACCTCTCTCTGTTGTAGAGAATGCTAAATTCAAGGACCTATTTAAGGGTGTGTTCATTGTTCTCTAATTGTAATGTTGATTATTATATTTTTATATATATATATAATAGGTATATATATATATATATATATATATATATATATATATATATCCATCACCTGCCCTATTTAGGCCTACAAGTTTTAAAAAATGCGAGTTATTTTGCTTTACTTAGTACAATAAAATTAAAAAAGGCATATATAGGCACGTATTTTAAAATTAGGCACTGACCATCAAAATAGGCGTTTATAGGCACTATAACATTTAATTATATACATCCCACGGTCCCGAAATGGATTTCTCTAAAAGAAGCCTATGAATCTATAAACGGGAATAAAAAAGGCAAAAAGGGCAAAATCCGGTCTCTAGTCATGACACAAAGACCCCTTTTCTGTGCTACATCTAAATGATGTATTGTTTTTGGTGGTGTAGTCATTCCATTGTAGCTACCAGCTAATATTTTATGATTTCTTCATTTGGACTCATAGTCGATAATTTTTATTACAGATATTGCTCCAGGACTTGAAGTTTTATCAAGACGCTCACTTGGTCGCAGATTAAATGACATGACATCCTCTGTTCGTGAGAAGATCTCTGCAACACTTTCTGAGCAGCGGTATATCTGTACCACAGCTGACATATGGTCCACAAAACATAGAAGTTTCATGGGCGTAACTGCACACTGGGTATGTCATTCTTAGAATATTATTCATATTACAAATATTTTATCTTTTGGAAATTATTATTAATATTACAAATACTGTATATTTAAGTAGAAAAAAATATCGCATAATATGTAAATGATTTATTTACACTGCATAAAATTTGAAATTCATAAGTCTTATGCTTTAATATTTTTTTACAGCTAGATCAGCGGACCTTGGAAAGATGCAGTGCTACTCTTGCGTGTAAACGATTCACAGGGAGCCACACATTTGACCGAATAGCAGAAATGCTCGACGATATTAGAAGAGAATTTTTTATCCCTGAGAGCAAAATTATAGCCACGGTCACCGATAATGGTGCAAATTTTGTAAAAGCATTCAAGGAGTATGGGATCGACCTTAAAATTCCTAGAGAAGCGTGTGATGATGAAGACCAAGATGAATGCCAAGATGAAACAAGAGAAGATGAACCTGCAGAATCAATAAAAATAAGAGAAACCGATTCTACAGATGATACCATTCTTCTTCCAAGCCACAAAAGGTGTGCATCGCATACCATTAGCCTTGTTTGTACAACAGATTTGAAAAAATCCTTAACAGGTCAAGTCTCAAAGATCCACCACTCGGCTATGGGCAAATGTTCCGCCCTATGGAATTGTTCGGGTAAACCAAAAACATCCGAAGTAATATCCAGTGTATTAAACTGTCAGTTGAGACTCCCGTGTCCTACGCGGTGGAATAGCCTGCATGACAGTCTTGTACTGCTTCTGAGTAATAAAGCTAAATTGAATGAACTCATGTGTGCTTTAAAGCTGCCCGCATTCAAGGAGTCGGAGATTGAGTACCTAGAAGAATACACTACAGTGGTAAAACCCTTGGCTGTGGCACTGGATCGCCTTCAAGGAGATCAGAACTGCTACTACGGTTGTCTTATCCCTACTCTCTTTGCTGTTGAGAAAAAACTTGAAAGAATTGCTCTATCATCATTGAAATACAGCCACCCATTAGTAGAAGCATTAAGTAGTGGATTCAGAAATCGATTCAAGAAATTCCTGGAACTTGACAGAGATGCCAATGTTGCAATTATTGCTGCATTAACAAATCCACACTTCAAGTGCAAGTGGCTCACTATAAGCGAGCGAACAAACAATGAGGCATGTAGAAAAATGGTGCAAAACATGCTGATATCAGCAATTAAAAATGAAAGTGACAGTGAAATCACCTGAGGAGCCAGCTAAGACAGATGATGGTGCTTATAGCAGCAGCGACGATTTCTTTGAATATGGTCATGCTCCTGCTGACGTCAAGAAAGAAGACACCACAGCATCAGAGATGGAAGTGTTGAAATACTTCAATGATGACAGCACTGCACTGCAGCTGCAGTCACTTGATGGCTATCCTTCAATTAAGAAGCTCTTCCTCAAGTACAATACTCCACTTCCTTCCTCGGCTCCTGTTGAGCGTCTCTTCAGCTATGCAGGACATATTCATGCCCCTAAGAGAGGAAATCTTTCCGACAACACGTTCGAAAAATTAGTAATGCTAAAAGGAAACCCTAGGCTGCTAGCTACATTTAAAATTTAATTCTACACCTCTCAGCTAGAATATATTTTTGGAAATGTTTTTTATTATTTTACATCAGCTGCTATTGAAATGTTTCTGTTTACTTCTATGTTTAATTTTCTGTTATTCAAATAATATTTTTTGTCAAAAATGTCCTGTTATCATTGTCTGTCAGAAATAAACCTCCATTTATCTAAAAACAGTTGCGTTTGTTTTTACATACTTTTTATACTTGCTTTAATTCTAATTACGATATACAATTATGATATATGAATTTACCAATGTAACGAGTAACGAAAGTAACGACGTTACTGTAACGAGTATCGGTATCGTCTTAAGATATTTTCAAAGTAACGATGTATCGGTATCGCCGGGGTAATTTTAAGAGAGTAACGAGTAACGGTAACGCTCGCCAATTTTGAGTAAAGGTGCCCATCTCTGGCTGTCCATTTCTTTGCCTCTTCAACGCTGATTTTGGCAGCTTCCAAATGCCTCTGAAGTCGTCCAATTTCCACACTGATATCTTCATCAGAGAATTCATCGAAAATCTGAGCCAAATTTGGAATATACTTCCGAAGTTCTTCTTCTGTTGCAACAACCAGTGTTTGTCTGAATAACAGCGAAGATTGACAGAATTTGATCCATTGTCTTAGAACGAATCTCCAATTCTTGATGAAAGCGATCAAGACATTCAAACATAGCCCTTTTTACTTCCTCTGGCAATGTGAGACCAGCATCCTTTGCCATCTCTCCTGGTATCCTTTTTCGGAGCTTTACTCTCCCTCTTCTCTCCATAGAAATGTCCATTTCCTCACACTTTGTAGTTGCATAATGAATGGCCCTCTCCACAATTTCATTGCGCTGATCTTCAACAAACAGTTTTAGAGCTTGGAGGTTCACAATGCACTTTTCAAGGCTGATTCCAACTGTTTGCAAATACTTTTGTGTGAGATTAATTTCTTCCAGGACTTCACACCAGAAAGAAAGGTAACTCAAAAAAGAGAAATCACATACAGCAGACAGCAAAATCTGAGCTGATCCTCTTGTGTCCACATTTTCTTTGGGATCGCACAGTACTTCAAGGGTTGAGGTCAGCTTTTCAAAATTTGCCTTCACTGGTTTCACAGCGTCATAATGAGCACTCCATCTTGTCTGGGAAAGTCTTTTGACTGTCATGCCTACATTCTCCATCAGCACTTCCCATTGATGAGTTGAGACTGAAAAGAAGGAATAGACTCTCTCCAAGGTTCCAAAAAAAGTCACACATGAAGAAACGCTTCCAAATGAGTGCACTCCGCAAAGGTTCAGAGAATGATTTGCACAAGGCACAAACAAAGCCTTGGGATTAATCTCTCTGATCTTTGACTGAACACCACCATGAATCCCAGCCATAGTTGCAGCGTCGTCATATCCTTGACCACGGCACAGGTTTATGTCCAGTCCATCTCTCTCCAGATGTCTCAGGATATCCCCTGTGAGCTCAGCAGCAGTCTTTCCGGCAATAGGGAAGAAGCCCAAGAATGATTCCTTTACTTCAACTTTGTCACATTCAATATGGACGTACCTGATCACTTCACACATCTGATCAGTGTGGGACACATCAGGAGTGCTGTCAAAAAGAATCCCAAAATACTTTGCTTTCTTGATATCAGCCACTATTTTCTCTTTGACGAAATTCCCCAAAAGGCAAATGAACTCATTCTGAATCTTTGGAGATAAATACGAAGCCACTCTCCTCCCAGATGGAATATACTGTAATGCTTAATACTTACAAAATGTTCTTTCAAAACTGGATCATAATTTGACAGCAACTCTACCAATTCCATGAAGTTTCCTTTGTTTGCTGATGACATGTCCTCTTTGTGACCAAGAAAAGGAAGATTCTGGTGAGCCAGAAACAAGGTTACGTCCAAGAGGCAATGTAAAATATCCCTCCATTTCTTTCTCTCCTTGTCCATTGTTGCTTGATGAACCTGATCAATGGTTTTTTGAAGCTTCAACCCTGCTCCCAAGGTCTTCCATTTCTCCAGGCATGAGAGATGCTGCTCAGAAGTCTCATGGTCAGACACCTTTGGGTTTAGCTTCCACCATGCTTTAAACCCAGTGACAAAGCTAGATGTTCAAGTTCCTTTGTCATCAAGAGCAAACAGTCTGCAACAAAAACAAAACAAACTTTCTTTTGATGGAGAGTAAGCCATCCATGTTCTCAAAACTTTCTATTATTATTATTATTATAATTATTATTATTATTTTTTTGGGGGGGCTGCCGTTTAAGTGCAAACACGACTCCTAAAAAAGCAGAAAACTATGAACATTACTCACAAATAACTAGACCACTGACAAAATGAGAATTAACAGTATAACCAGTAAATAAAGAAGTAAAAAAATTTATTAAACAGAAAAGCCTCAAACAAGTGGTTCTCAAACTTTTTCCAACCAGATACCCATTGAGTTATCAGATTATCAACCCAGACAAGCAGAGACAATTAATTATCATTATTATTATCATTATTAATTATCATTAATTATCATTTATAAACACTTAAACATCACTATGATACCACATTGTCAAAAATTACTGGACACTGGTATAAGTACCATGATATTGTTATAAACACCAGCACTTTATGCTTTATCATAATTATTTAATGAAACATACCTCATGTATGTGGAGTCACATCGTCAAGTGAACAAGACTTGGAATATCAGTTGCAGCCAGCTGGCTATGCTCAACAAACTGATGACTAAAACGTCAACAAACGTTCGTCTTTCGATGTAATTTTTATCAAATATTTAATTTTTCGTTTGTAAATTTTGTATTGCCAATAAAAATAAAAATTTCTTTTATAGTGGAAATTAACATTAAGCTGTTGTAATAGTTTGAACATTTTAAAAAAATTTTCTTACTTTGGCGAATTTTTCATTTGGTTTGAAAACTAGTACTGGTATTTCAACTCTCCCGATGGCACCCCCCTCCTGGCTGTCACCCGGGGCGGGCCGTCCCCCTCGCACCCCCTCAGTACGCCACTGGTGATAAACATTTTTTGACAAACTTTTCAATGTGGACATCCTATCGCCGGATCTATGTAAAACTCAAATTCGCTAACTTTTCACACATCTGTTTTGCATTACCACCCGGCTGTAGCATTTAGGACAGAGTTTTTCATGGATTAGTGCGAGAGCACAGTGCATCCTCAAAATCCTATTGTCAGAATTTATATATAAACATAAGAACAAATAAATTCCATATAGACTACTGCTGATCAAAATAATAAGCTAAACACTACAAATACATAATGTTGTGTAACCTATAATACAATAAGTTTACAAAATAGCTGCTGATTATAAACCATCAACATTTCAATAAAATTAAACATGTACGAAATACTTCTCAAACTTTGAGTTTTTAAGCATTGTGTTTCATGGCATCATGCATCTTCTACAACACACACACACACACACACACACACACATTAGCTTTCTGAGTTTGGTTCGAGGTCTGTGAACCTCACCAAAGGTACACCTTTCTTAATGCACGAAGGCCACATTCATACTGAATACACCCTGGTGTAGAATTTATATTATCATTATGAAATGAAGTTAATTCATTCCTAATTACGGTCTAATGATACCTCCTCAAAATTATATTTTTTTTACATTCGGTCTCAGAGTTAGATAAATGTTCTCAGCAGTAGCTAGGTGTTAGTCAAGTTATTTATATGTTAATGAACTTCCTGATGATTAGATATTCTGTACTGTATATTTTATACCAAAATATAATTTTCCCTATCTCATCTATCTGAACTTAGCCTATAACAGGGTTTCATGAAACCTTTATATCAGATTTTATTAGAAATGAAGTTATAATACTCGTAGCTAAAAGTAAAAAATCTGGAAAATATTTGTGAAAGAATGTTCATAGGAAACTTCGATATTGTAAAGTGTGTATATATATATATATATATATATGAATTTTGTGCAAGAAGGCTAGAAGAAGAGAGCCAAAATCAACGTCCGGGATTTTCGAGATGCCTAGACACGCTGCGTTTGGAAAATGGTGGGTTAGGGGGTCATAGACAGAAGGAATGGTGGATTGAGGAAGATTGTTCCAGAGTTCACTGGTTGAGTAGATGAAAGACTGAAAATACCGATTAACCCTTGTATTAGCTAGTTGGACAGAAAAGGAATGAGAAAGTGTAGAAAGCCTGGTACTGCGTGCTCTCCTTAAAGGAGGAGGCATGAAGTTTTAGAATTTAGAAGCGCAATGTCCGTTACGATAGCGATAGTAAAGAGAGAGTGAGGCAACACTGCGGCTAAGAGAGAGAGGTTGAAGACAATCAGTAAGAGGCGGGGAATTGATGAGACGAAAAGTCTCTGATTCCTCACTGTTAAGCACAGCTGTGTGGTTGAACCACCCAACACATGAGACGCATACTCCATACATAGGAGAACATGACCCCTGTACAGAGACAGCAACTGAGTGGGGGTGAAGAAACTGCGGAGGCGGTACAGTACACCTAACCTCTTAGAAGCTGTTTAAGAAAGAGAGTATATGTATTCTTTCCAGGAAAGATTACCTGAAAAGGAAACGCCAAGGATGTTAAGAGAAGAGGAAGGATTGAGTTGTGTGTTGTTGAAGGTAAAGTGATAAACGTGTAGAAGATTGTGACGAGCAGACAGATGGAGCAACTGAGTTTTTGAGGCATTGAAAACTACAAGGTTTTCTCTGCCCCAATCAGAGATAGCAGAAAGATCAGTGGTCAGGTGCTCCATAGCCGTACTACGCGAATCATGGGGTGGCTGTTGAGAGGGACGCTTTGGGAAGCGGGTGGAGAAGAGAAGAGTGGAATCATCGGCATAGGAGTGGATTGGACACGAAGTGAGCATTAATAGATCATTAAAAAATAAAAATAAAAGGAGAAGAGTGGGTGACAGGACAGAACCCTAAGGAACACCACTCTTAATAGCTTTAGGAGAAGAACAGTGGCCATCTACAACCGCAGCTATTGATCGGCTAGGAAGGAAATTAGAGATGAAGGAATACGTAGAAAGATAGAAACCGAAGGAGGGCAGTTTGGAAATTTAAGATTTGTGCCAGACTCTATCAAAAGCTTTTGATATGTCTAACGCAAGAAAAAAAGCTTCACTAAAATCTCGAAAGGAGGCTGCTAAAGAGTCAGAGAGATACACAGCAAGATCGCCAGTACAGCGACCCTTGCGGAATCCATACTGACGATCTTCTTTCCGAATAAAGGTGTTTAAGAATCTTCTTCATAAGTCTGATTCAGATGCTTTGGAAAGGCAAGAAATCAAAGCACTTGGACGATTGCAGGGTTGAGAACGGTCACACTTCTTTGGGACAAGCGGAATGAAAGCGAACTTCCAGCAGGAAGGAAAAGTACCAGATGAGAGACAAAGACGGAAGAGTTTGCCTTGGCAGGGTGTCAGCACAGAAGCACTGTTCTTAAGAAGAACAGGAGGAATACCATGAGGACCATACGCCTTCCGAGAGTTGGCCCCAGATAGGGCAGGAAAACATCTTTAGAAGAGATTCTAATTTCAGATATAACAAAGTCAGAGGGGAGAGGAGATAGAGGAAGAGCACGGGAATCGTCCAAGGTTGAATTGTAAGCGAGAGTTTCAGCGAAGAGTTCAGCTTTGGCAGAAGAGACGGCATGTGGGTAGTCGGAATTGAAAAGAGGAGGGAAAGAAGAGGACGTAAAGTTGTTGAAGAGGTTCTGAGCTACATGCCAGAAAGAATTAGAATTAGAATTCTAGAATTAGAATTAGAATTGGATAGATTTTCACATTTTTGTCGGTTTAAGGAATTTTTGGCGAGTCGAAGAACAGATTTTGTACGATTCCAGGCAGAAATATAAGCTGAGTGAGAGTCAGGAGTTCGATGGCTATGGTACCCTCCGAAAGCCTCCTCTCTGTTGCGGATAGCCTTAGAACAAGTTAAGTTAAACCAATGTTATTTTGCATTAGTAGTAGGAATAGAATATGGGATGTACGCCTCCATGCCCGAGAGAATCACTTCTGTGATGCGCTCAGCACACCCAGAAGGGCCCCGGCCACGGAAGCAGTAATCATTCCATGGGAAATCAGGGAAATACTGCCTAAGGGTCTCCCAATCAGTGGCGCTAAAGTACCAAAGGAATTCCAAAAGCCAAAGGGATCTAAAAGACGTATTGAATCGCTAGGAGAGGAAGCAGATATAAGATTGTGGTCGGAGGTGCCAAACGGAGAGAAAAGTTTCACAGAGTAAGAAGAAGGATGAGAGGTAAGGAATAAATTCAGAATGTTGGGCCTATCTCCAAGGCGAACGGGGATACGAGTAGGGTGATGTACAATAGGGCGGATCGAAAATGAGGTTTTTAAACTTCTTTTCGAAATTCAAATATGGCTAGTGCGGAAAATATGTGGGTGCTATAGATAATGACTGTGCATAAATATTAGTCCTGCGAAATTATATCTTCAGGTGCCACAAAGCCGTCGAAAAAAGTGAAATATAATGATTTTCTTATATATTCTGCATTAGTACAATAACTGAAACTTACTTGTTATTATTATATATTAAGTGTTCCAATTACCAAAATAGTTACTGAATTACGCAGCTCTTAGTTTATTTAGATCAATGTTCTTTTGATTAATGATCTAAATAATCCAGAACTCACCACGAGGAGGTGGCTGCGTGTCGAGCTCCACCCAGCCCTCCCAACCACCCATCCTTGCGCATGTTTTTTTCTATTAACGTTTTATTTAAACTTTATATTCAGCTTTACTTTCGAATGATGGCATTTTTTTACGTGACTGAAGTGTTGATCTTATGAAGCTATCTCGCGCGTTCAATCCAAATACTTTTGATGATGCTTCAGTCACTAATTTTACCATTCTTTCTACTACTTGTGTATGACAAGGGAATTTCTCGAATGGAGGGGTACTCTTGTTTTCTATGAATTCTTCAATCTCATTTTCTGTCAGGTGTCTTGTCACAGGTGGTTCAGTGACAATGCATTTTTGACAATTAATTAAATCAGTATAATCAGTAGCTTCAAATTGAATAACATGTACTGTGAAACGCCTCACAACTTTTTCCTTGTTTGTTTGCCTTGCTTTCTTTATTCGCCTCCACGCTAATTCTCTTATGGCGCTGCGGTCATCATGAATCATTGATGCTAGAATATTTTCTGGATTTGCAAAAAATGCATTTCTTTGTATGACAGGGTTTACAATATCCTTTACTTCGTCATTCAGTGTTCTTGTTAGTTCAATAGTTTTGAAAACATGTTTTGAGCCATTGACAAAAGACGTACTTTGCTTAATAGAAAACCACATTGGGATGTAGACCTTCATTATAAAAGAAGCAATGTTCATGAGGTTCTCAGATGGACTTACAGTTGAAACGTATAGACGAAGCAAACGATTTGCTGTAGTCAGCCATCGTGAATGTGCCATTTTGCCTGGACTACGATGAGCAAGATCTGGAGAGCAATATCCCTTTGTTATGGCCTGATGAATATCAATTAGATATTTTTGGTCGGTGCTAAGATCTTCACAGTCTACAGTTGGTTCCTCAGCATCAATCCTTTCAAACTCGACAATAGGAAGACTCTCACAGTTCTCTAATTCCCTGCCAATAGGACCGGTGAATCCGCGGGGGCCAGATGTTTTTCCATCCAGCTTTGCAACTAAATGGCGTAATGGCAATTCATTGGCATGTAGCTGGCACACTAAATGTTGAACTGGCTTCTTCAGCTTCAATTCTATAAGCCTTATAACGCCTCCCTTTTCTCCAGTGTTGACTGCTGCACCATCGCATCCAATGGCAACAAGGTTTTCCAGGTTCATGTCATTATTTCCAATATACTCAAACATTCCTTTACATATTTCTTCAGCTGATCCAGAATTCACAGATAATGGCCCAAATAATCTGAACCAGGTTCTCTCACTAAAGTGATATGTTCTTCTGTTACCTTCTTCTGATATACTTTGGACTCTTTTTTTTCTTGGAAGAGTGTAGAATCTTTTCGACCATCAAAATAGATTCCTCTGATTGGGACCTGATTTTGATCTTTCATAATTTCTGATCTCTTCTTTTGTCTTTCTCTTCTGATTTTACTCCTATCCACTACTTCAGATGTATTGTCAATAGAAACTTCTCCAATATCTTGCAATACTGCACTAACAATGAATGCTGCAGCTCGATCTGAAACTGCAGTCCTGTCACAAGCAGTAGCCACTGAAGGTAGATTTGTAGTTTTCCTTTTCTTGAATAATTGTTTTTCAGGTTGTTCGAGCTTTCTCTTCGAGCTAACTGGCTCTGGAAATGTATCGTCTGATATTGCGCCAGATTCACTTTCACTATTTGATGTCGATGATGATAATTCAACATTTGTATCCTGCAATTTCTCCTGTGAAGATTCTTTGGTGAGCCTCACAGCTTCTTTTTGCTTTCTTAGCAACGTAGATGCTTTTTTCTTTGAGAGTGTAATATCTACTCTATCAATAAACAGTTTTCTTTCACACCTTTGATCTAAGAGGAACGTCACTTCTTCCTTTGGAACCGTTTTTTCTTTGGGACAAGAACATTGTGTTAGTACTTTGCACTTGCACGCTGCAATGTCAAAAAGTTTCGTGTGTGCTTCTTTTTTGAACATATCAATCTTTGCTTTGTAAGCTTCAGAATTTTTTCTGCTTTGGTATGGCTTCATAATGACACGATACTTTTCGTGGTAGCTTCTGAACATTGTTTCAATTCGCCTGTCTGACAGAATTGGGACGGAAGCACTTTCCCAAATTGTTTTCAATTTATCAACAACTTGTTCTAATATTTGAGATATTGAAGGATCTTTATTAGTATTCTGTTTCAAATCGTTTCTTACAAACAAGTAATATTTAAAAACTCCTTCGTATGTAGGAAGATTCCTGTGCCACAAATCTTCCCCCATACCAAACATGGGGCACTCAGTTGAGGCCCTGGTTGATTTTGCACAAACTCGAGACATTTTGAAAGTATACAAATCTGAAAAAGAAAGAGCTAATATCAATTATACGTTAATTTCAGTTAATAGTACATGGCAAACTTAGGGCAACACAATACAGAAATGCAAAATATATAAGAATATAGTTTAGACTATCTGAGTAACGCCAACAACAGAACACCCACCTGCTACGAGAGCGACAGCGACACTGAACCGAGGTACTCACGTGACAGCTGAGTGAGCTGACTATAGAAAACTGTTTTTAGAGAATAGAAACTTTTTTTAAAGGTTGACTGACATATTTTATACAAGTGTGAATAAATTCTTGTCTATTGTGCATCGTGGACTCTTCTGTAATTATTGGTTAAAATCTGCTTTTTTCAATTTTTTTCAATATTGAAGGTCATTGTGGCACCTGAAGATATTAATGTTATGATTTTAAATTTATACCAGCTTATTTTCTCACTACTCCACACATTTTCCACACTAGCCAATTTGAAAATTCGAAAAATGAGTTTTTCACTCCGCCCTAATGTACAATCTGCTCTAGGTCATTTAGGATAGAGAAATTGTAAGCTAGTTCACCAGCGATGTCAGTGAAATGGGAGGAAAGCCAAAGGTGGTGGTGAATAATATATATATATATATATATATATATATATATATATATATATATATATATATATATGTGTGTGTGTGTGTGTGTGTGTATATATATATTATATATATACACACGAAATTTTAAACACAAATAAGATAGCAGTAAACAGAGCAAAAAGAATAATTGGCCAGATACTGTGAGCCTTTAAACGAAAGGATATGAATATAACGAATACTCTATTGTATAGGCCGATCACACCCAAGTTGGGATGCTGTTCGGCCCTAAGAACCCCATATAAAAAAGAAGATAGTCAGCTAGAAGGGGTTCAGAGAAGCTTCACAGCTAAGATCAGTGGGTGCAAAGGACTAAATTACTGGGAAAGGTTACGCGAATTAAACCTATATTCACTGGAAAGAAGAAGAGAGAGATACATCATTATTTACACTTGGAAAATAATGGAGAAACTTCTCTCCAATCTTACTCTGAATCCTATAACGCACCAAACAACAGTGGAAAGTAGAAAAGGAACACTGTGGCGTTTCCCAAATTAATGGCTAGTCAGGGAACATCCCCAATCCTGGAGGAAAACAGCCTTGTTGTGAAAGGACTAAGACTGTTTAACCAGATGTGCAAGGAACTAAGGAAAGCGAGTGGTGTTGCGATGGACATCTTCAAAAGAAGATTAGATGCCTGGCTCAAAAGAAACCCAGATGAGCCGGGGGTACCTGGCTATGTGAGGTGGAGACTATAAGAAGTCAACTCTCTACTTCACCGGCCATCTCGAGAGGATAGACGACAAGCTTGACCTTCTTGAAATGCGGAATAATCGCACAGGACGTTCGAAAAGGTGAAAGGGATGGTGTATATACGTATATATATATATATATATATATATATATGTGTGTGTGTGTGTGTGTGTGTGTGTGTGTGTAAAAATGAACCATGAATAATTCTTATATTCCTATACTATCTTATTCTTTCATGAAATTCTTATATTCATTTATATAGTTCTTGTATCCATTTTTAAAATTCATGTGTTTATATGGTTCGTGTATTTATATAATCCTATATATTCGTATATAATTAACTTTATATAATACCTATATTCATATGTATGTACGTGTCTGTATTCATTTTTACATAAGAACCAAAATCGCCTAACGCGAGTCTGGATAAAATTTTTGATTTGCTTTCTACTTTGCCAAATAATTGGTGACTTGTTCTTTTTAAAATCTCTTAATAATTTTTTTTAGATTTCGCTTAATAATGAATCCTGCTTAAGCTTTGCAGTGTTCATATTTTGTATACATTCTTTCTTCGTATAAAAGATGAAGTCATGTCTTGCCTAAGCATTTAGTTGTAAATCTTAAATCTTTAATTTTTACTCATATGCTTATTTTAGTGTAAAGATGCATAGTTCAATTTCCACTTTTAGTTAACTTGGCAGATCATGATAGCATCAAATCTGAAAATACGCGGTTTAAGATAAAAATATGGCTTCATCTTCAAATATCTTGTTATTCGTTTAAACCTTACCCAGCTAAAAGATTTACTTTATTTTCAAATATTGTGCAAAAATAATGCAGCCTTTTCAACATTTAATAATAATGATGTTAGCAGTTTTAGGGTATATAAACCCACGAAAAATCTTCCATATTCATTGAGAAGTAGATTCAAAGGATGAGCACTACCTGTACATTTTAGCAGTAAAATACAATAAGAAATAGTCTTTATCTTCTCCTTCGAGCCTTGCTCTCTTCAGAGAACTTAGTCATTAACCTTTCCCGATACGTTATAAGAAGAATCCGGGAATCTTCAAAGAATTTAGTAAGCCTCCCAGAATCCTCCGAGCCAATATAGAAGAACTCGGAGAGTAATATAGAAGAAAACTACTGCAAGCAACACATCCGTTGCTGCCACCTAACTAGAACCCCCGTCGACTTCGAACCAACCCAGGCCATAGACGGAGGGGTTAATATATATATATATAATATATATATACAGAGAGAGAGAGAGAGAGCACCAACAAATGCCAAAACTGTCAATTTCATCTTTCGGTAGGAATGCGCTTGCGTTTCGCTTTACAATATCGAAATTTTCTATGAACATTCATTCCTTCACAAATATTTTCCAGATTTTTTACTTTTAGCTACGAGTATTATAACTTCACTTCTAATCACGAACAAAATCTGATGCAAAGGTTTCATCAAACCCTGTTATAAGCTAAGTTCAGATAGATGAGAGAGGGAAAATTATATTTTGGTACAAAATATACAATACAGAATATCTAATCATCAGGAAGTTCATTACATATACTGTAAATAACTTGACTAACACCTAGTTACTGCTGAGAACATTTATCTAACTCTGAGATCGAATGTAAAAAAAATATAATTTTGAGGGGGTAGCTTTAGACCGTAGTTACGAATGAATTAATTTCATTTCATAATGATAATATAAATTCTACACCAGGGTGTATTCAGTATGAATGTGGCTTTTGTGCATTAAGAAAGGTGTACCTTTGGTGAGGTTCACAGACCTCGAACCAAAGTCAGAAAGCTAATGTGTGTGTGTGTGTGTGTGTGTATGTGTGTGTGTGTGTGTGTGTTGTAGAAGATGCATGATGCCATGAAACACGATGCTTAAAAACTCAAAGTTTGAGAAGTATTTCGTACATGTTTAATTTTATTGAAATTTTGATGGCTTATAATTAGCAGCTATTTTGTAAACTTATTGTATTATAGGTTACACAACATTATGTATTTGTAGTGTTTTGCTTATTATTTTGATCAGCAGTAGTCTATATGGAATTTATTTGTTCTTATGTTTATATATAAATTCTGACAATAAGATTTTGAGGATGCACTGTGCTCTCGCACTAATTCATGAAAAACTCTGTCCTAAATGCTACAGCCGGGTGATAATGCAAAAGAGATGTGTGAAAAGTTAGCGAATTTGAGTTTTACATGGATCCGGCGGTAAGATGTCTGCTTTGAAAAGTTTGTCAAAGAATGTTTATCACAACATATAGTTATACACGTGGAAGAATTTAGGGAAAACAGAATGAGTCGCGAAAACAGGCTGTTAAATTATCATTCATGTATTAGCATTATAAAAACTAGATGGTTTTACGAGCATGAAGTAAGTGAACTTTTATTTGGGGGCTCCTGCTTGTTCATGTAGTTTAGGCCTCTACAAAAATGTCATCTGTTTGTAGGGTTGATCTCTGCTGTGCGGTTTTTGGTTGTTTAGGCTAGAATAATTCCCCTTTATTCTTAAATATACATCGTAAAAGAGTATGAAGCCATCATCGTACCAGAAACTCCAGTAGATGTATAACTCATAAATTCCTAAGTGGGTCTTGACGGGGAGATTCTCAAATCGTTCGGTTTCCGTCTATATTTTTATTTTTTATTTATTTATTTATTTTTTCTAGCGTCCTATAATTGTTTGTTAAGGCTCATACTATGTCGTTACACGATCATATGTGTGTATTCAAATTTTAACATATATATATATATATATATATATATATATGAGTCGGGGTGCTGTAGAGGGGTCGTCAGCAGGTCGACCTTGAACCGCCGTTCGAACTCACATAAAGTAAGTAAGTAACATATATATATATTAGTGGTGGACCGGATATCCGCATCATTTTTAACATCCGCATCCGCACTTCTAACTGCGGATGTTATGCGGATATTACCTCTAATAAATTATGCAATTTACAATTGAATTAGCTTATAAAGTAGCTTATAAGGCCCAATCATGCACATTTCATGTAAAGTATTAATTATTAATGAACAAACAAATATATAAACCTCAAAATATAAATACCATTAAATCAACAAACACTGCCTGTGCCGCTGTGCGTACTCCACTGATTTTTTTTCACAGCAACACAATAACTTTGCAGAATGAAATTGTTCGTATAAAATCAAGCAGTCTATCGTGTTTCGAACAAGATTATTGTAAATAAATACAAAAAATGCAAAAGATGCAAAAGAGTTGGGTCCACGTCTCGCATCCTGGCAACACAGAAAATTGAATGAAACTTGTTTCATTGAATTTTCTGTGGCTGAAACTCGAGAAAGTTATTATTTTTATCATAATGAAAACATTAATATTAATTTTAATTCTTATGCATTGCCTGCCATAATAGTAATATCACGAAATTTGAAAAATTATGTCATATATTCATAATTCTATATTATATTGATAGATTAACTAAATATCCGCATCCGTAGATATTTAAATTAAAAATCCGTATCCGCATCCGCAGATGTTGAAAAACTGACATCCGGTCCACCACTAATATATATATATATATATATATATATATATATATATATATATATATATATATATATACTGCACACACACACACACACTATCTATATAATATAGATATATATATATATACTGCACACACACACACACACACACTATATATATATATATATATATGTGTGTGTGTGTGTATATATACCTCGCAACCTCGTAGCAGCTCCGTGAGTTGGTCTCTCTTCACACACAGACAATCGGACAATGCTGTCGGGGGGGGGGGCTTGCCTCTAGGCCTGGTGGATGAGCGATTTGTTCTCTTGCACTTTCAGCCGAGCATAGCCAGGTACATCTGCCTCATCTGCTACCTTACTGGGCCAAGCATCTAGTCTTCTTTTGAAGATTAACTTGGTTGGAGCGCTTAAAATGAGAGTGTGTTTTTGCAGTACGTTTAAATATCTGAAATGGAACAACGCGCGTTCGGAGACGAACGAAATTATTAAAACAGCTTTTGGAAATGATGTTCTCAGTGTAGCCAACGTTTACAAATGGCATAAAACGCTTAAAAATGAAGAAACATCGCTTGAAGAAAAGGAACGCAGTGGCCGCCCTTTCACTTCTCGCACGGATGAAAATGTCCAACAGACCAGGCAGACTCACATTTGTAAACGGTTATTTTTTATTTGCATTCATTTGTCTGTAGCAATAAATTTGTTGATACTCTTTGGTCACTCCTCATATATATATATATGATGGAAATATTGAACGAAGGTGTCATAGAAAGATTACAATACCCCAT
Source organism: Bathynomus jamesi (assembly GCA_023014485.1). Classification (NCBI taxonomy): domain Eukaryota; kingdom Metazoa; phylum Arthropoda; class Malacostraca; order Isopoda; family Cirolanidae; genus Bathynomus; species Bathynomus jamesi. Next base: position 276,521 of record JAJOZX010002720.1, read on the forward strand.
TGAAACATTGTTCCAGCGAGTAGAAGATAACAATATGAAGTTGAACGAAGAAAATTTTTACAATACTCCCATTGATATCTGCAACAATATATGCATTCATTATTATGAATAGCTAGGGCGCTAGTACTGACTTGTGGGGCAGAGCTCTCTACTTACGAGGCTTCCGATTTGACTCCATTTACCACCATTCTTTGTGTTCTTTGCGTCAAGAAATTAAATACCCACCTTCCCAGCTTTATAATAATTCTCGTATTCTTAAGTTTATATGCTATAATTCCATGGTCACATTTATTAAAGGCTCTAGCAAAGTCAGTATATATTACATCTGTTTTGTCCTCGGCTCAGTGTTTCCAATATTCTCTCCTGGTGGTCTAATAGCTGTGATAGTCACGATTTTTCAGCCCATGAAACTATGTTGATTTGGGATGTATAAGTTCTTTCCTTGTAGGTAGTAGGTAGTTTCGCTTCTAACTATACGTTCAAAGCATTTTATAAGTTGTGTAGTGAGAGCTACTGGCCGATGATTCTTGGGCATTGCTCTCTTAACATCTTTGTATAAAGGGGCAATGTTTGCGTTCTTTAATGACTGGAATTTGCTACGTGTAGAATGATTTCCTCCAGAGTAAGTATAGCGGTTTGTCAATACTCTCTTTACATTTCTTCGGAAATGTGGCACTCCATATGTCTGTCCCCTGGTGTCGATTTGTCTCGCAGCTGTGATAGAATCTTAATTATTTATATATATACTGTATATATATATATATATATATTATGCGTGTGTGTGTGTGTGTGTATGTGTGAGTACGTAGAGAGAGAGAGAGAGAGAGAAAATTGTGTTTTAGTTGTGTGTAAATGAATTACCAAGTGCTATGTTGATATGAATCTTAGAAGTAATTCACAAGCTACTCTCAACAGATGACGGTCAACTATAACAAGCTCTTCGGAGGCGTTCAGACTATTCAGACTTTGGACTGACCAATATTCAACTAGGCCATAGGGTTTGTTCCTGGTTTCCGTTATTTTATTGGTCAAACTTTTAAAGAAATACATACTTTCGTTTGCTCTAGGGTTGTGTGGTCTGAACTATTGATCTTTCTCATAAAATGTTCACAGAATTCACGTTTATTGTCAACTTAATCGCTAGAGTGATAATGTTTGTGTCTGCTGCACATACTTTTGTTTTATATTGTATATTTATCTATCTATTAAATACACTTCTCGTCGTAATTTGTTCAGAGAATAGTTAAATCGGTTATATATATATATACTAATGCTGGTATGACTGTTAAACTCTTTGAAATATGTGTAATGATGAAGGGTTTATCCTTTCCTGAAAGATAGTAGTCACTAGGTGCTTCTTGGCAGCAAATATGCCTTCCCTTCCTCGATTTAGAATGGTTCCAGCTAGGCTAGAAGAGGACTTTGTTCCGTCGGAGACCACTAAACTCCTGAAGATCCTTACAGAAAGTAAGATTATGAAGCTCTCGATCTCGTTAAAATGCCCATAACTGACAGCTTAAACCGAGCAGACTGCAAAAATGTATGTCCTGTGTAAAGAGTTGCTTCTCAAGGATGCAAAAGGATGGATGTTCACAGTAGAAATAGAGAGTGTAACCTCTTCAGTACCAACTTTGTACTCACGAGTACCCTTGAACAGATGAACCTACGTGATATAGTTACATACATGCATTCACTGATATCTGGTTAGTAAATCTTTTATCTCCTCTGTGATCACATAAGTAGAGTTAATTATAGTGATGCCGCTCCTCAATTACCTGCAGTGAGCGCCCATTTAGTAGTCTCGTACGTATTTGAGCTGGAAAAAGAGTATGAAAATTTAAAGATCTTCATTACCAACTGTGAAGAACTCCAAGATTTATCAGCAAAAAGGTACCTTTTGGGCTACTTGTATAATAGGAATGTTTTGTCGATGGGTCTACAGATGAATGTGTAGCTGACATGAATCATTACAGGTATGATTAGGCGCACGCTTGCTGCGTCATCTGTAATGTATGATTTCACTAAGGGTAGCTGCTATCATTTTGTGTGTTTATTAGAGCTGTTTTGCACTCTTGATTGTAAAAGCCTGTAACGATAGAATACTATAACATTTGATAATGTTAAGCCTACGAATCGACTGAGAAAAATGTAAAGACAACATAAATTATCATGTGAAATGCGAAAAGTCTTTAATTTAGAGGGAAAATAAAAATATTAAATTTGTATACATTAAAGTTAGATTTGTATCGTTTAGCTCAGATTTGAAAAATTGATGATTGCGATAATATATATATATATATATATATATATATATATATATATATATATATATAAACGACGTAAGTATAGAGGAGTGTTCTGCACACGAGGAAGAGAAATAACGAACAAATGAAAAATGAGGTGACCGCCCGGGAATCGAACCCAGGATCTTCCGATTGCCGGTCAGATATGCTACCACTACACCACGGGCCTCGATCAGTCAGAAGTCGTAATTCTCCTACATAGGGCAGAAACCAATGCCTTGAGAGGGCACCCTCGCAAATCGTGAATATGTACATATGTAGCATATCTGACCGGCAATCGGAAGATCCTGGGTTCGATTCCCTGGCGGTCACCTCATTTTTCATTAGTTCGTTATTTCTCTTCCTCGTGTGCAGAACACTCCTCTATACTTACGTCGTTTCTATACATTAATATACTGCGTGGTCATTGCAGTTAAATGTACATATTCACGATTTGCGAGGGTGCCCTCGCAAGGCATTGGTTTCTGCCCTATGTAGGAGAATTACGACTTCTGACTGATCGAGGCCCGTGGTGTAGTGGTAGCATATCTGACCGGCAATCGGAAGATCCTGGGTTCGATTCCCGGGCGGTCACCTCATTTTTCATTTGTTCGTTATTTCTCTTCCTCGTGTGCAGAACACTCCTCTATACTTACGTTGTTTCTATACATTAATATACTGCGTGGTCATTGCAGTTAAATGTACATATTCACGATTTGCGAGGGTGCCCTCTCAAGGCATTGGTTTCTGCCCTATGTAGGAGAATTACGACTTCTGACTGATCGAGGCCCGTGGTGTAGTGGTAGCATATCTGACCGGCAATCGGAAGATCCTGGGTTCGATTCCCGGGCGGTCACCTCATTTTTCATTTGTTCGTTATTTCTCTTCCTCGTGTGCAGAACACTCCTCTATATTTACGTCGTTTCTATACATTAATATACTGCGTGGTCATTGCAGTTAAATGTGTATATATATATATATATATATATATATATATATTATATATATGTTAACAGGATTGATAAAAGGGCTTAATAAGTTTTTATTGAAGGAAGTGAGTCAGTTTAAACTAGCAAGCCCCCCACTTTGTTAGAAATATATAAATACTATTTTTTTGTAAACTTATTATTACAGGATGGCTTTTGTAATATAGGAGCGTATAGGTCAGGAAGTATGAATTAAAGAATCAATAATAAATTAAAGGAAGAGACTGGTTGAGCGGTCAGAACTCTGAGAAACACCTCTGTTAATAGCTTTAGGAGAAGAACAGTAACCAACTACAACTATAGTTCGGCCAGAAAAGAGATTAGAGATGAGGGTACAGATAGTAGGTTCGATACCGTGGGAGTAACATTTTGACAATTAAAGATTTGTGGTAGAATCTATCGATAGTTATTGATATGTCTAACGCATTAGCGAAAGTTTCGCCGAGTTCCCGAAAGGAGGTTGACCAACAGTCAGAGATATGCAAGAAGATCACCGGTAGTGCGTCCCTTGTGGAATCCGTACTGACGATCTGGAAGAAGATTGTGTGAAGAGAGATGTTTAAAAATCTTCCTATTAATGATAGATTAAAAATTTTTGAAGGGCAAGAAACCAATGCAATTGGTCATTCGTTGGAGGGTTGAGAGCAGTCTCTTTCTTTGAGCCAGGCTGAATAAACGTGAACTTCCAGCAGGAAGGAAAAGTACAAGATGAGTGACAAAGACAAGGAAAGATAAATTTGTAGTGTGTTTGTTCCTCCATAACCTGAAATCTAACCTCAAGTAATACTTATGTGAAAAATAAAGAGCTGCCAATTAAAGTTAATCATCTTCAGACCTAATTATTTATATATATATATATATATATATATATATATATATATATATATATATATATATATAGTTTCAGGGATTGTTCCTATGAAATTATCTTCGTTTCTAACCGACAGTGATCGATCAACTGAGTGTATACTATGTATAGATCTTAAAAAATGGCGGAGAATCATGCAGAATATTATGTAATTTCAAGATATAAAATTTATTTTATTGCGCTATACAGTAAATTTGCAACTTTTTAGCTAATATTCTTTAAATTACATGGTCACGAACATATTTTGATCAGGTTTTTATATTTGCAAACCTACCAAAGCCAATGGAGTTTGACAACGTAATAATTTAACTGTAGAAAATATCCGCATCTTATTTAAAACGTTAGACACGAAATGAAGTCGCTTATTGTAAATATTTGCAAATTACCATTGAATGTGATGTGAGTTAAAACATTACAAGTTTTTAATTTCTCTAAAAATGAATCCGTTTCTAAACTCCGAGCGACTGCTTGCTGAAGAGACTAAAAATTTTTATGTAGTATTATGTAATAATCAGAATATGAGTCTAAATATAGGGCCGTGATTTTGTAGATAACTGCATCATACATCAGTTTTCATCGTGGTGAATTTGACACGTGATAAACGAAATAGAATTATCGTGAATGATTATCTTGACGTGGCGTGGTTCTATAGTAATAGGTGATAATTAAACTAATGACTTAAATATAAGCCGAGATTTGTGGATAGATATCCTTTAGCACGTTCATTACAATGAATTTGAAATGTTTTAATAAAATAAAATTAACGTGAAAAACAGTGTATATATATGTATATTATATATATATATATATATATATTATATATATATATATATATATGATACACACAGACCGTGCATGCAACAAGGAACTCTTCTAGGAAAATGAAATCCACTATAGTCCGAATAAGTAATGGTAAATGACAAATACTATATATATATCCTTGATTACCCCTGGTTTAGCTACCGGTCGAATTTTTCATTCTGACGAAGGTTAAGCTTATCCCTCAATCTTATATCCACAGTTCAACATGGAATATTAACCACGCCTACCAGCATCTTGCTGTATTAATCACTAGTCTACGCAGGGGTACCCATTTCTTGCCAAACAAATGTACACAATGTATTGTATTCATTATTCGTGAACAAGAGAGGAGTCGTACATCTAGAATGAATTTTACTCAAAGCCTATCCTGAAAAATAATGATTATCAGATAACATGCTAAAAAAGTTTAAAAATACTCACAAACTGGTGAAGGAGGTGAAGTGTTAACAAACTTTCTGCTGTGAAGATTGCATGAAGAGTTTTGTTTTTGTTTTTTCTGTTTAAGGTGCTGCAACCCAGTTGGATTATTGGCACCAATGTTTTTATTGGTTATTGATGGTCATTTCAATTTATTAGATGAAGAGTGATGTTTTCGATTTGAGTCTGGGCTTAAATAGCTCCATCTCGCTGTGTTGCAATGCACAGAGTGTTCCCATATTTCGCCATAATTTAAATTCGTTGTGTACTTCATTATGTAATTTGGCTAATGCATACCAATAGATTTCATAGTTTGTTAATGAGAAAAACGAATGCTTTTTATATATGCAGCCATGTATCTTTGCAACGATAAAATTAAGGGCTCTTCCTTCAATATACAAATATGTATATCCAGCAACTCATATTCCAAACGTTTTTAAACGTATTGTGACGTATTATAATGTAATATAACGTTATGGAAATTTCGCAACCCCTGCCGGTTTGCATAATTCCGGAAAGTTGCTGAAAATGTGGATTAGTAAACTATTGTTAAGAGATTATATTAATCAGTGAAGCTATGATAATTGCTTACAAGTAATGTTTTAAATTTATAGAATGATCCTAAACAAATATATTTAATTTGTGGCTATCCCTCTCATTAACTAAAAATTCCGTTTTCTGTATTGTAATGTGCGTAGAAAACGGCTATTTGCAACATTTTGTGTAAAACTATTATAAAATGCATTATAAAAATGTTTCTGTTTTAATTTCATCGTATAATGGATATCGTATTATAACTGAAAGAATATTGATCAGGTGTTCGCCAAAATAATGAATTAACTACAGTAGGTGGATGTTGAAACGGGGTATTCCACAATTATTACATAAAGGCTAAGGATCATTGCATAGACCCACAAGAAAACTCAGACTAAATAAAGTTGGATATGTAATTGACTTTAATAGCATTCTTTCTTTTTAAAGTTGTTTGCATTTGTAATTAGCATAACAAAACGAAATAGGTATCTATAATTGAAATAAATAATATTTATTTATGTGGCTGCTTTTCCCTTCCACTTTGCAGAAAATCCTTACGTGATAGGAAAATGCATGCATTATTCGAAATCAGAGTATTTGATTTATATAAAATCAACTATTAGTAAGAAATTCTCTCTTACAAAGTTGTCACTCGCAGGCTTGTGTAATTTATAGTTAATAAATAACACTGGCCAACAAAATGAAACTTTTTTTCTCATCACAAACATGATCACACTTTTCTTAATGCATTTTACGCGCTGATTTGAATCTGGTTTTATTTTGTTTCTAGCACGTATAGTTATATAGATATACTGGTTTTGATATTTTTAAGTTTTTGATATTGCTATAAGAAAATTTATGGATGTATAGATCACACTTAGGAATGCTAAACAACAAATACATCATATACCTTATTCAATGTACTTATAAATAAAGAATATATACATTATTTTATTAAAAGCGCTGTGAGTGTGATTTCCTTTTGTAAATTTGGCCTGGATTCTCACGATACAGCATCCAACAATGGTCCGCCATCATGCTTTCATTCCAATATCCTTGGTAGCGCTTCTCCATCATCTGAATATCTTGATGGAAGCGCTCTCCTTGCTCGTCACTCACTGCACCAAGGTTTTCAGGAAAGAAATCTAAGTGGGAATGCAGGAAGTAAATTTTTAACGACATTCGACACTCCATTTCTTTGAAGGCATCAAGGAGGTTCTTGACTCCATCCTTATACGCAGGTGACTTGTTGCTTCCAAGAAAGTTTTCACATATCCATTTGAACGCCAGCCAAGCCTTCAATTCCAGCGGACTTAGGACTTTTTCAAATTCAGTGTCATTCAAAACCTCCCTTATTTGTGGCCCAACAAAAATTCCTTCCTTCAATTTTGCTGCAGTAACCTTCGGAAATTTCCTTGAAAGGTATTGGAACCCTTCAGAATTGACTTTACCCATTGCTTTAACAAAATTCTTCATTAAACCAAGTTTAATGTGAAGAGGTGGCAGATAGATCTTTTGGGGATCCACTAAAGGGACAGACTGGATATTGCTTATCCCTGGGACATATGTATACCTAAGTGGCCAGTCACTTTTGGTGTAATGTTCTATAGTGGCGCGACTGTCCCACAGGCAAATGAAACAACAAAATTTTGTGAATCCTGACTGCATACCCATAAGCATTCCTATAACTTTTAGATCTCCACAAACATTCCATTGATGACTGTCGTATTTGATTGCCTTAAGTAGTATATCCATATTGTCATATGTCTCTTTTAGATGGACGGAATGGGCAATGGGGATGGATGGCATTATATTACCATTATGCAAAAGAACTGCTTTCAGGCTTCTCTGCGACGAATCAATAAAGAGGCGCCACTCAGATGCCACATACGTCTGAGATATGGCTGTAAATAGTCCAGTGATGTCATGGCAATAACAGAGAGGACCGTCTACTGAAAAGAATGCTGTTAATTCAAAATTCCGTTTTCGGTAGTAACTAATACGAACATTGTTCTCAAGTAAATTGTTCTCCTTTAGTCTTGAGGCGAGAAGCTCTGATTTCTCTTTAGACAGCGATAAGTCTCTAACAAGATCATTCAACTGTCCTTGGGTTAACTTTTTAGGCTCTAAATGTCTACCTTCAAAAGTGTACTCTGGTTCTGTAGATGGTCCGGAAACGCCAGTTGCACCTTCATCACTTTCCATGTCATCTATGATAGAATCTAGCCTATCACTTGGGGGAATTGGAATGGGCAATGTTTCATCATGTTTTACTGGTCTACGTGCTGAATCCAAGTTTGGATATACAATCTGGTGTTTGTTCTTGGCAGAAAACCCCATTAAGTTCACACTACAAAAATAACAGTCTTCATGATGATCTCTCGGCTCCCTCCATATCATGGGTATGGCAAATGGCATTGAAGCTTTCTTTTTGTTAAGCCAATCACGTAATCCATTTGAACAGCCGGAAGATTTGATGTGGCGCCCATGGTTTATCTGTCACCTAGATGGCAACCAAAGTATAGCTTGTATATTTTCTTAATGTCGGTTGTAATACTTCGTCGCTGTGTTTTAGTTGTCAACTGGCCGCATACGAAACAGAACTTGTCGGGGTCATTCTTACATTGTCGAGGCATGTTGACTGACCTGAGCAAACTATAAATTCAAAAAAAATGTACACCAACTTGACACAACAAGTTCTTGGACTGGACTGATCTTTTGACACACAAAGCACGGCGTTGTTGCCTGAATCACAATGCTGCTAGACGTAAAAACTCACACCTGAAATACATAAGATGTATAATTAAGATAATTGAAATAAATAAGATGAATAAACTAAAAAAAACACAACAAAATAAACACAATCAAATGTTGAAATATTAGTATTTTGCCTATTTAAAATGGTTAAATCTGTGTAGTTATATATATGCCTTCATCTTGTAAACTATACGTGCTAGAAAAAATCTGAATGCAGTTTTGGAATCAGCGTGAAAATGCTATCCAGCCACCACAATTTTACTCTGATGAAAAATCTTTGTTGACCAGTGTAATTGGTAACATTAATAATAAATATTTTCTCGTTGCAGTTAAATTACTAGAAAAATTACATACGTTTAAAATTGATTATTAACTAGTTTGGAAAATCTGGCAACATTGTGAATTGAGTTACCAATTGTGATTAACGTACTTAAGAAGAAATATGCAAATACTGTCCATTGAATCAGTAAACTTATCAAATATGCATATATATATATATATATATATATATATTTGCAACATTCACTCATTTCACGTGCTTAATTGTGAAATTCATTCATTCATATATATATATATATATGTGAGTGTGTGTGAATGAATTTCACAATTAAGCACGTGAAATGAGTGAATGTTGCAAATAATATATATATATATATATATACTGTATATTTGATAAGTTTACTGATTCAATGGACAGTATTTGCATATTTCTTTCTTAAGTACGTTAATCACAATTGGTATATATATATATATATAATATATACACACATTTAACTGCAATGACCGCGCAGTATATTAACGTATAGAAACGACGTAAGTCTAGAGGAGTGTTCTGCACACGAGGAAGAGAAATAACAAACAAATGAAAAATAAGGCACCCGCCCGGGAATCGAACCCAGGATCTTCCGATTGCCGGTCAGACGTGCTAACCACTACACTACGGAGCCACGATAGTCAGAAGTTGTAATTCTCCTACATAGGGCAGAAACCAATGCCTTGAGAGGGCACCCTCGCAAATCGTGAATATGTACATTTAACTGCAATGACCGCGCAGTATATTAAAGTATAGAAACGACGTAAGTATAGAGGAGTGTTCTGCACACGAGGAAGAGAAATAACAAACAAATGAAAAATAAGGCACCCGCCCGGGAATCGAACCCAGGATCTTCCGATTGCTGGTCAGACGTGCTAACCACTACACTACGGAGTCACGATAGTCAGAAGTTGTAATTCTCCTACATAGGGTGCCCTCTCAAGGCATTGGTTTCTGCCCTATGTAGGAGAATTACAACTTCTGACTATCGTGGCTCCGTAGTGTAGTGGTTAGCACGTCTGACCGGCAATCGGAAGATCCTGGGTTCGATTCCAGGGCGGGTGCCTTATTTTTCATTTGTTTGTTATTTCTCTTCCTCGTGTGCAGAACACTCGTCTATACTTACGTCGTTTCTATACGTTAATATACTGCGCGGTCATTGCAGTTAAATGTACATATTCACGATTTGCGAGGGTGCCCTCTCAAGGCATTGGTTTCTGCCCTATGTAGGAGAATTACAACTTCTGACTATCGTGGCTCCGTGTGTAGTGGTTAGCACGTCTGACCGGCAATCGGAAGATCCTGGGTTCGATTCCGGGCGGGTGCCTTATTTTTCATTTGTTTGTTATTTCTCTTCCTCGTGTGCAGAACACTCCTCTATACTTACGTCGTTTCTATATATATATATATATATTTGCAACATCCACTCGTTTCACGTGCTTAATTGTGAAATTCATCCCATATATATATATATATAATATATATATATAAAATGACGATAGATAAATAATGTTTAAGATGTTAATTGAAGCTAAATAATAATAGGTCTGCCGGTTAGACACTTAATTGTAAGTTTAATTGCATAATGTAGTTTAATAATATTTGTCATATGGACTATAATCTGCCAATAAGCCTTTTCAATTCATTCCATTTCGCTTCATTTCATATTAGTGTAGAATAAACGAATATGTGTGTGTGAATGAATTTCACAATTAAGCACGTGAAATGAGTGAATGTTACAAATATATATATATATACACAGGGCGTCCCAAAAAAATGTATACACACTTTAAATACTTATAAAGGCAGTGTTTATTAAAATACATTTCATTTTCAAAATGTAATAGAATCTACAGACATTATTTAATTGTTTTGTCAACGCCTGTTTTCAAACTGACGTCCGTTCTGGTCCAGGCACTGCTGATAACGCGAAGCAATGGAATCGCAAACATCACGAAACATTTCGTTTGGTATTTGTGTGCATTCTCGTTCAATGGTTGCTCTCAATTCAGCGACTGTTGCAGGTTTTATAGCGTAGACTTTGTCTTTTAAGTATCCCCATAAAAAGTCTAGTGGTGTGAGGTCTGGTGAACGCGGAGGGTATTCTACGAAACCCCTTCGTCCAATCCACATCCACATCGTGCCAAGTACCACTCGCAATACTCCACTCTTCGGTCCGGATCATCTTCATTAATAGCATGGACTAATCTTGGAATGTAACTCTTCCATTGACAGCGCTTCAAAATGCGTTGGACAGACGATTCTGAAATTCCTACCTCACGACTCGCTTGCCGCACAGATTTTCTTGGACTTTGGTGATACGTTTCCAGTACTCTTTCTTGCTTTGTGGGGCTTGTCGATGTCCGTGGTCTTCCGGAACGCTTCTTGTGGACATTCTGAACAGTTCCATCGGCTTCAAACTTATCTCTAATTCGAGTGATGGTAAGTCGCGTTGGTGGATCTGTTTGAAACTCCCTCCTAAACTGTCTTTGCACTTCAACTGCGTTTTCACACTTCCAGTAGCATTTTAGAATGAATTTCCTTTGTTCAAAGCTTAGTCTGACTGCCATTATTAATTCTAATGGGTTTAATTTGGAAAGAAAGAAACATCAATTGAGCTAAGTCTGTTAAAGTGTGTATACATTTTTTTGGGACGCCCTGTATATATATATATATATATATACTGTATATTTGATAAGTTTACTGATTCAGTGGACAGTATTTGCATATTTCTTTCTTAAGTATTTAATCACAATTGGTATATATATATATATATATATATATATATGTTTGCAACATCCACTCGTTTCACGTGCTTAATTGTGAAATTCATCCCATATATATATATAAAATGACGATAGATAAATAATGTTTAAGATGTTAATTGAAGCTAAATAATAATAGGTCTGCCGGTTAAACACTTAATTGTAAGTTTAATTGCATAATGTAGTTTAATAATATTTGTCATATGGACTATAATCTGCCAATAAGCCTTTTCAATTCATTCCATTTCGCTTCATTTCATATTAGTGTTGAATAAACGAATTTTAATTAGAAAAGCAAAGTTACTCCTATAATTGAAAATAAAATGTTTATTTTAATTTATTTAATATTTTTATTTAACTTCATATAATACATTATTAAACAAAGAAATTGTTAATGATTTAAAACGTGATTAATCTGAGTTTGTATTTTGTGATGTTCGCAATTGCTAACATACGAAATCGGTAATACATTTCAAGAGATAATATGGTATTCGATTATAATAATATACACCTCTTGTATGTTTTGAGGTCGATGCATAATCTTGTGACCTCTATTAAACCCTTTTCCAGATATTTATTTTTAAGTTTTTATTGCTATTTTCAGAATGTTTGCTCCCCCTGCAGCTAAAACTAACGGGGACCGCGAACACGACGAGCGCACCGGAACAAAAAGTACTCGAGTGTTTGTTTGTCTCGTAAAAGACCATGAAGGTTTTGTTTTTTTGAAGGAAGGCGAGGATGAATCCATTTTTTTTTCTAAGGAAGGTGAAGATGAATCTTTTTTCTTTTTTGAAGGAAGGTGAAGACCAATCTTTTTTTTAAGGAGGATGGGGCCCCGCAGGGGGCTATCAAGGGTCAAATGCCCTTCATTAAGGATGGTGAGACCCCCTAAATGGGTTAAGAACTTAAGTAAGGGGGGACCCTCATAACGAAAGCGACGGCCTTCAGGGGGGCCCCTCCATGGACAGGGTTTCAGGGCACCCAAAATTCCTCTACCATTTTGCCATCATACTACTGACCCAGATTAAGGTCAGTATACATGAATCAGAGGTGCCACTCAGAAATTTAAAAAACCCAAGATTCACTTATAAAAAATCCCAAGAAATCCCATGATATATATGTCCCAAGATTTGCAATATTTGTTTAAAGAAATTCCCAATATTCCAAGGTATCGCTGAAAATGCCAAGATCTTGGCATAAATCCTAAGGAGTGGCATCCCTGACATGAATATGTGTAGAAGTAGGGGTCAATATAAGGCAGCCCTAAGGCGATATAAATAGAAACAAGATTCTATTCGAGCATCAAATGTCTGTGAAGCTCACTTAAATAACGATAATAACAAATTTTGGAAATTCATTAAGAATCAAACGAGTGTCAAAAATACCCTCCCTCCGAGAGTCAATGGGGTGTCGGGGGAGGATGAAATTGCAAAGCTGTAGAAAAAACACTACTCAAACATTCTTAATAGTGTGAGTACGGATAATCTTAAGATAGAGTGCAGCGAAACGTCTGTGGGATAGACAAGGAAAAATACTTTGATATCAGTTCTTGAAGAAAAGAGATTAATTAAAGAGTTGAAGACTGGTTCTGCGTCAGGGGTAGCTGACCAATCGAATGAGCACTTAAAATATGCGAATGACGTGGTATATCTGCATATATCATTGCTCTTATCAGCCATGCTTGCTCATAGCTATATTCTTGCAGAGTTCATGAGGGTATATATGTTGCCCATGGTCAAAAATAAGTATGGGGACATTCTATCCAGCAATAATTACAGGCCTATTGCTGTCGCCTCCTTCATCTCGAAACTACTAGAAAAACTCTTGTTACTCCGATTAAGTGATTACTTATGGACATCTAATCAGTTTGGTTTTGAAGGTCCCACTCAAGTGACCTGTGTATCTATGCATTTAAGGAAATTATATCTAAACACACTAACAGTAATTCAACTATTTATAGCTGTTTCCTAGATATAAGTAAAGCATATGATAGAGTGAACCACAATATTTTATTTAAAAAACTAGAAGACAGGAAAGTTCCCATGTATCATACATGTTAAATTTTATTGAAATTTTGGTATTCCCACCAATCTTTTACCGTTAGGTGGGGCAATGTACTATCCGAATGTTTTGGCTCCTCTTGTGGGGTGAGGCAAGTCTCCTTGCTCTCTCCTATGCTGTTTAATGTGTATATTGACGGATTAATTGTTTTACTTAATGAGGCAACAGTTGGATGTTGTATAGATAACACAAGGATAAATAACTTAGTTTATGCCGATGATATGGTGTTAATAAGTCCCTCTGTTAAAGGTCTGGATTGGCTATTAAAAGTTTGCGAAGTGTATTTGCAGAAATATGATATTCTTTTTAATGTTACAAAAGCTCTAATCTGCCAGTGATATTAGATTTAAAATGAGAGGTAAAGTAATTGAGGAAGTACAAGAGTTTAAGTATTTGGGCCAAACTATCACCAGCTCCTTGAGTGATGATTCAGATATAAGAAAACACTCTCGAAGCCTTTGTGCTAAAGCGAATATAACTATAAGGAACTTCCGGGTCTGTACAAGTGAAGCTAAAGACACTCTCTTTCGTACTTTCTACAGTAATATATACGGACAGCAACTCTGGGTGAATTATAAAAAAGGTTCTGGCAGAACCCTGAATTCGCTGTACAACAGGTCTTTTAGACTCTTACATAAATTACTCCCGAGATGCTCAGTTTCGCAAATGTTTGCTACCCAGAATGTCCTGAACTTCCCGAAGGTAACAAGATGTGATCAATACAGTCAAATGCAAATAATTAAAAAATCACCTAACCCGATCACCCAAGATGTCCATGAGTGCTACCGTATGTCTTCTAAGCTATGGAATTCATGGTACGAAAACGTCTGTCTGTGGCTCCACTTAACTTCAATATTACTGCATTATTTCTCATTAATTGTATATATTTCTATCCTTAGTACGTGAATTGTCATTGTATTATTAATATTTGTCATATGTACTATGGTCTGCCAATAAATCTTTTCATTTTCATTTTCATTTTCATACAGACAAACAATATAGTGTGATTTTTGTATACGGTGGTTTGAAGGTCAAATAGGCGTAAATAAAAAATATAAATCATAAATAAAAACGTAATTTAAATACCTTATATATATATATATATATATATATATATATATATATATATATATATATATATATATATATACATTTAAACTGCAAACACGCAGTATAATTAACGTAAAGAACGACGCTTGTTAATTATACTGCGTGTTTGCAGTTTAAATGTATATAATGTACGGCATGCGGAAGGTGCCCCCTTGGGGCATTGGTTTCTGCGCGTATGTAGAAGAGTTACGACGTTTGATTGAGTGAGGCCCATGGTGTAATGGTTATCATATCTGACCGGCAATCGGAAGATCCCGGGTTCGATTCCCGGGTGGTTACCTCATTTTTTCATTTGTTTCGTTCTCTCTCTCTCTCATCTTGCGCGGAATATTCTCCTATACAAGCGTAGTTCTTTACGTTATATATATATATATATATATATATATAGTATATATATATTGTTATGTATGGGAATGAATCATAACGTTAATTAATTACTGGTTATTAATTAGACCACAAAGGAGTTGATCGTGCACACGAATAAATTGAATTGTGTGTATAATTATTCATATAGATGTAAGAATGAATGAGTATGTATCAATACCAGAATCAACTAAGTTATGCATTAGCTCAAATGAAGAGTTCTTTGTTGGGCAAAATGGCGTGTCCATTTGCGTCTCTCAGACGACGTTTGGAAATTCTTAAATACGTGAATTAAAACACATGCATGTTGAAACATTCGCGTAAATTAGGGAGAAGGACATGAATTGGATCTTTTAAACTATTTCCCCACAACATACTCTTTTCAGCAATCACCACCCCAATGTTGATCTTTTCAATTATATCCCCCCCCCCCCCCCAAAGTTGGAAATCTGGAAATCTGGAAATCTGTTGGAAGTCTGCAAATTGACCAAAATAAGATAAGAAAACAATAATAACAAATTTATTATTTATTGCAAACATCTAATAAACAGAGAACCATTACACTGGTTGACAAAATCGAACTTTTTATTTGTCACATGAACAAAAATGGGTGGACCTTATAGGTTTTTCACCGCTGAGTTCAAAAATGGCCTCAAAATTTTTCTATCACCCACCAATATTGAGTGAATCGAAAATGAAATTTGGACTAATTTATAGGCGTAATAGCAATATCAAAGTAGAAAATGCATATTGAATTCACCTGAAATGTGGCTACTGATGATTTACGCTTGTATTTCGCGTCTGGGCCATCCCTTGACAATGTCCAGCAGTAGTCATCCAACATGCTGGGGCTCCACTTGCCCTGGTATCTCTTCTCCATCGTGGATATTTGTTGATGAAAGCGTTCCCCATGCTCATCACTAACATCGCCTAAGTTTGTTGGGAAGAAGTCGAGATGTGAGTCAAGAAAATGAATTTTCAACATGTTGTACACCACGTCTTTGTAGGCCTTGAGAAGTTCTTCAACAAGTGACTCTTAATTTTCGGCCTTGAAGTTTCCGAGGAAATTTGTATTAACTACTTTAAATGCTCTCCAAGCTGCTCCTTCAACTACACTTAGAGTTTCATCAAACGCGCTGTCTCTCATGATTTCTCTAATTTGCAGGACCACAAATATCCCTTCTTTGATTTTGACCTCGCTGATCCTCGGAAATTTCTGTTTCAAGTAGAGACCCCCCCCTCCTGCCATTTTGATCCATAGCCTTAACAAAATTTTCCATTAAACCAAGTTTAATATGTAGTGGTGGCAAATAACTTTTTTTGGATTAAGAAGAGGAGAACTGATGAGATTTTTATGCCCTGGAATCAACGCTTGTCGAAGTGGCCATTGTTTCTTTGAGTAATGGCTTTCCCGTGCTCTGCTGTCCCATTCACAGAGGAAACAAGAGAATTTCGTATAACCCAGTTGTAAATCAAGAAGATGTGCAATCACTTTCAATTCTCCACAGATATGCCAAGAGTATTTATCATATTAGATATGTTTCACAAGCAGGTGCATATTGTCGTATGATTCCTTCATATGTACGGCATGTGCTAATGGAACTGAAGGGTATTTATTTTCATTATGGAGTAATACAGTTTTTAAACTCAGCTTCGAGGAATCAATAAATAGGCGCCATTCGTTTGTATCATGTTGTTGGCCAAGGGTTTTCATGAGAGGGTAGAAAGTTTCTTTGATGCTTGTGGTAAAAAGATATCTTAGTGCCTTTTTCTTGAAGATTCCAACCTTTCAACCTGGAAGCCGAAAGTTCGGATTGATCTTTTGACAATTTCAGATCACAGACAAGCTCGCTCAGGTCTGCTTGAGATATTAAGTGAGGCTCTGTCGATGAACAAGATGGTTCAAACATTGGATCAACATCGTCCGTCAGTAAACCATTTTCAGCTTCGTCATTACCATTGTACATCAATTTCATTTTCATCATTTAAACTCCACGTTTCCAGTGGCCTTGGTACTGGCAAATGTTTATTATGTAAAACAGGCCTTATGGCTGATGGTAAATTTGGGTATTGTACGATATGTTTAGATTTCGCAGTAATGCCTAGCATATTTGTTAAGCAGAAATAACAATCCGTTAAATGGTCTTTCGGCTCTCTCCATATCATCGGAACAGCAAACAGCATTTGACGAGACGCATTTAGCCAGCCTGTCAGAAGTCTTAAACACGTAATACAGCATATATGAGGTGCCCACGTCTTGTTCTGATCCCCTACCTTGCAACCAAAATAAAGTTTGTATGCTTTTTTGACGAGAGGGGTGAAATTTTGCCTTTGAAATTTAAGTGTTAACTCTCTGCACACATAACAGAAACAGTTTGGATGGTTGACACACTTGCGTGGCATTCTATCATGAAACAATACGAACGCACTGACACAAAAAATGATTAAGGAAAATCACGAATAAAATGCACGATGTTCACTGAGTGAAATCAAATGAGTAACTGACAAATGAAAGTCAACAGTGACGTGTAGCAACTTATAAGCAGAGGAAGAGGAAGGAGCAGACCCCCACCCCCTTCCTATTCTCACTCAAATCCTAAGTAATGTAAATTCGTGTGTCACTCTAAAACTGCGGGTGATAGAAAAATTCTGTTTTCATTTTCGTAATTAACGTAAAAAATTACACATAGGGTAGTTCAAGTAAAAATATCTCTGTGACAAAAACTTTGTTGACCAGTGATTTATTTACATAAGATAAAATATTTTAATATGCTCACATAAGTTATTAAAAGCATTTTCATTAAATCTATCGCGCCACATAAATTCTTGCAGTTACCAGTGTAAGAAATTGCACTTGCATCCCATCATTCTTTAATGCGTTGTTTATGCGTTCTCTGTGCTGCGTATGGACACCGTTTGGCTCAGCAAAATTAACACTGTGATTTAGAGTCCGGTGCTAGAATCCTAACCCTTGAATGCCGCGATAAGCCCTCCATTCATTAGAATGTATGATTGATGAGAATGGGTTTTTCTGGTGTATTTTGGTGTTTTATTCAAATCTGACCTTCATTTCTTGTGCAAATGAATTATTAAATGCCCGGTTAGGTCAACTGTAGGCCCTTGATGATTGGTTAGGTTGTCGTGATATTTTCGTTAGTTGGGTTAAGTCGTGATATTATCATTAAAACTAACGAAAATATCACGACACCCTAACCAATCATCAAGGGCCTACAGTTGACCTAACCGGGCATTCAATTAACCTAACCGGGCATTCAATAATTCATTTGCACAAGAAATGAAGGTCAAATTTGAATAAAACACCAAAATACACCAGAAAAACCTATTCTCATATCATAATCGACTCGCAGGAGTAAAACGAATAATTACTACCATACTATTTCAATCAATTTTAATCGATCCATAAATTGCTTATATCTCCGTTAATATCAATTTGCACAAGAAATACCATAGAAAAAATAGATTCAGATTTAAATTCTACATAAGAAAAACTCTTTCCAACAATCACCACCCCAATGTTGACCTTTTCAACGATAAGTAAATCCTGTTAAATTATCTCCTCTCTAATATTGACCTTTTAAACTATGTTCCCCCTCTCTGAAGCTGAGGGGGAAATAGTTTAATAGATTCCATGAATTTAATTATCTATTCAATTCTAAATAATTCGGTTAAAAATAACCTATGAAGGATACCCAGATACTCTGGAAAATAAATTAATATAAAGAATTTAATTTTCAAACGAAATGTAGCCCAAACACGTGGGTTCCACTCCCTCAAACAAAGAAAGGGGATGTTTCAGAAGTTAGCGTTCATTTAAGTATAAAATGAAAAGGCGTTCAAAAGTTAACGTTCATTTACGTATAAAATGAAAAGGCGTTCAAAAGTTAACGTTCATTTACGTATAAAATGGAAGGGCTCCGTTGAAAGTTAATTGGTACATCATTAACAGGTAATTGGCACATAAAATTACACCTTATAAAAGGTAAATAATTCCTACAAATAGGAATTATCAAAAAAAGATGGGATAAATGTTTGCCGGAAAACATATAAATTCGAAGCGGGAAGATGCCCACCTCGAAACAAAGAGAGAGGGTATGAGACAAAGAAAAACAATTAGTGCATTCCAAACAATGGTCGAATAAAGATCGTTTTCACGAACCCTGTGTTTTAAAAAAAAAAAAAGAATTAAAGTAAATTCTTCCTGCAAGGAAAGAAAAACAAGTTCTTCAGAAAAGTTAGTTTCGTATATATTAATACGAACGTTTCCTTCGAAATAAAGGAAATTTCGGGTAACAGTGGAGTAGTTAAAAGTGGAGTAGTTAAAAAATCGACTAAAATCTCGTAAAGTGAAACGAAATTTCAAGTCGGTTTAAAATACCCACAAAAAAAGTTAGCCTCGAAAGGCATAGAAAACGGACTTAGCTCAACTAAGACGTAAAAATTGTCTCCTCTTAAAATTTCTCTTAGAAAGCGGGAGAGACAAAGCGAAAGTACGAGTATAAGTACATAATTACAAGGATTAAAAACCATACATAAAAAGGGTTTACATCCACAAGATAAGTATCTGACGTTTTGTAATTATTGACATTATACATTCATTTGTATTCTAAATGCAAAAAACTTCACTTTTTTCTACGTGAAGGTCAAAATATGAAAATAAAAACCCACTCTAATAGACAGAGTTTATTTCCACGACAGTTTCGACGCCCACTGGCATCCTCCTCGGGTGGATACAGAAACACGAATGAACCAAAACAAGAGGGAAAAACAGTCCAGGGACCGACCGTTAAGAAATTCGCACCTAGGTTAGATCCCATTCTCCCGACACCGGAAGGGCATTTTCATTAAGTACATTCGCGCAAATTTTAAAACTATCTTCCTGTTCTAAACATACAGATTCTATTATATTTTTTTTACATAATTATTACATTTATTATTAAATTTATTACATTTAATATTGCATAATTATTTTTACAGAAATTATAAATTTATTATTACATTGGTTATTACATTATTGTTTATTATACAGAACTTATAAACCGAAAAACGAATGAAAAAAGCTGATTAGGAAACAATCCAGAGATCATTGAGAAATTCGCATCTACGTTAGATACCGTTCTCCCGACACTGGAAGGGCATTTTATTACAGGGTTCGCTTATAAGTACATTCCCACAAATTAAAACTATCTTCTTGTTCTATACATACAGATTTTAATATTTTGACATAATTACTGCATTTATTATTACATTTACATTTTTTTTAACATTTATTATTATTACCTTTACCCTAATTACACTGGCCAACAAAATGAAACTTTTTTTTCTCATCACAAACATGATCACACTTTTCTTAATGCATGTTTCGCGCTGATTCCGAATCTGGTTTTATTTTTTTCCTAGCACGTATAGTTATATAGATACAGTGGTTTTGATATTTTTAAGTTTTTGATATTGCTATAAGAAAATTTATGGATGTATAGATCACACTTAGGAATGCTAAACAACAAATACATCATATACTTTATTCAATGTACTTATAAATAAAGAATATATACATTAGGGTTATGACATTTTTATAACCTCATGTTCCTGTATCATAAATCGATAAACTTTTGCCCCATGACAATGAAAATAACAGTTTTTTCGATATATTTTGAAAAAACTTCACCCCAAAATAAAAAATAAAAAATTAATAAAATAATAAATATTGGTTGCTCCTTGGTATAGCTATTGCAGATGGGTCTCTGTTCCAGTGATTTTCCAGAGTATTTAATGCTTTTCGGTATTGTTGCAAGATATTGGACAATTTATGATAATCATCAGGTAACCAATCTAGAATGGTGCAATGCAGCTGTCTCGAATATACTAATATACTATACAGTGGTACCTCGTTACTCGAATTTAATTCGTTTCTGGAGGCGGTTCGACTAATGAAAAGTTCGAGTAACAAACTAATTAATTGCCTTTAAATTAATAGAAATAGAAATAATGCGTTCCTGGACCCCCAAACTCAAATTTTAAACTTTAAAATATGCTTTAATTATACAAATTATTATATAATTATTCTAATTTTATTAATTTTATTAATAATTAGTAATAATAATTAATAAAATTTAAAGTAAAAAAGGTAAAATGTAAAAAGTAAAAAAGGTTTTAAGTGTACTTACCAGAAGGAGGCTTGATGATGGGCTTGGTTGGAGGAGGAGGAGAGGGAGGTAGGTTCTTAGAACCTTTTGGAAGTGAATCACCTTCCAGAAGAACGTCAGGAACGTCCACTTCGGGTTCCGACGTAGAGGGCTTGATCCAGCGTTCGAGTGTAACCTGACGTTGACGACCCTTCAAAATGTTCGAGTAGTGGCGTATAACATTGTCATTGAAAATATCAACACATCTGTCTGAAATTGCCTTGTTAGGGAACGTCTCCTCTACAATGGCCTGCACTGCCTCCCAATGGCTGAGGAGTTTCTTGATCTTCTCAGAAGGCAGGTTCTTCTTTTCTTCCTCATCCTCTGTAGCGGAGACCTCATCTTCAGCCTCTTGCTTGTTCTGCTCAAGGAGGTGCTGGAGCTCATCTGTGGTCAGCTCCGTCTTGTGCTCATCCAGGAGCTCCTCCACGTCGTCGGCATCCATCTCCAGGCCCATGGACGTCCCTAGAGACACTATGGCAGGAACAACAGGTGCTTCCTGGAAGACCTCAAAGTCGCGATCAGCTACACATTCCCGCCAAAGCTTCCTCCAGGCAGAGTTCAATGTCCTGGTAGTCACAGCAGCCCAGGATTTGACGATGATCCGGATGGCATGAAGGATGTTGAAATGATCCTTCCAAAAGTCTCTGAGGGTCAAATCGGTCCCATTCGTCACATCAAAGCATCTCTCGAACATGCTCTTAGTGTAGAGCTTCTTAAAGTTAGAGATGACTTGCTGGTCCATGGGAACTGAAGAGCGTGGGAAGCTGTGTTGGCGGGCAAACGCTCAAACAAATATACTGTACGCGCATTACGCCTCGGGCGTTCGAGTAACGGAAATGCGCTCGAGTAACGAGTCCCTATTTTTTTATATTTTCCGAATTTTTCGGTTCGAGTAACGATTTGTTCGAGTAATAGGTCGTTCGAGTAACGGGGTCACCACTGTATTTGCTTTCGGGGTGACATTTTTTTTTAATTCTGAAGAATTAGGCCCTTTTTTATTGTTTTCAAGCAAAGTTCATCGATTGATGATACAGGAAACAATATTTATGACAAAAAATTAAAAAGTCATAACCCTAATATACATTATTTTCAAAGCTGGGCACAAACCGTTAATCCGTTAATCGTTAATTAACGAAGTTAACTTTTTCGTTAACGATTTAACTTTTAAGTTAACTTTGAAAATCATTATCGGACTAATTAACTTCCGTTACATTTAACTTCCGTTAACTCAAGTCCGTTAACCCAAAAAATTCATAAATAAACGTTTAAAAGTTTATATTATTTTCAGTGCTGAGCAGGTGCGCAATTAATCCGCCACTGTTAATAGTGATGAACGAATTTCCATTTCCGCAGTGCAAAATCAGGCGATATATTTGTTTCCGTCGCCACAATTTGTGTCTTACCAAATATGGTAGTTATTTATGGCATTGGTTTGAGCAAAACATGGTCGACTGTAAAATCAGGCTGAAAGATTTGCCATTTGAGTTGAATGTTTCAACTTCTTTCAAGAAATATCACGAGCATTTTAAGGCACTTTCAATAATATATATGTAACAATTACAACAAATAACTACATTCGTTTCATTTGCAGTCTGTCTCTTGCGCAACATGTTTGTGCTAGTGAATATTTAAAAATAATCGTTGTCAAGTAAGTCATGTATATTTATAATATGTCTGTGAGTACCTTATTAGTAGTCTCCTTGATACATTTCAAGAACCATAAAACTGATCAGGTAAGATTTCAATTCTCATGTCACTTTGATGACATAAATTAAGTCAATTGATGTCTTACAATGGGAGTGTTTTCACCTTAACCCTTTATGTCCTGGCGGTACTTCTAGGTACCACATCTTTAAAATCTCCATAATTATTTTTCTACCCGGTTGATCCTGCCGGTACTTTCAAGATGCTGCCTTCTTGGGTGAGCAAGTGTTGGTGGACTTGTTCATCAAGCTCAACACAGCCATCCCCTCCAGTGCTGCAGTGGAGCGTTTGTTCTCTATGGGCAAGGACATCCTGAGGGCCAAGAGATCATCCCTGTCTGATGAAAACTTTGATATGCTAATTTTCATGAAGGGCAACATGCATCTCATGGACAAAATGGAGAACGAGAAGAAGAGGGAAAATTAAAATATATATATATATATTGTGTTTTTCATTTTTTTTATAATAAAAGTTAACGTTAACGGTTTATCGGTAACTTCCGTTACATGTTTAACGAATTAACGGATTAACGGTTAACGAAGTTAACATTTTGGTTAACGGATTAGCGGTTAACGAAGTTAACTTTTTGGTTAACGGTGCCCACCACTGATTTTATTAAAAGAGCTGTGAGTGTGATTTCCTTTTGTAAATTTGGCCTGGATTCTCACGATACAGCATCCAACAATGGTCCGCCATCATGCTTTCATTCCAATATCCTTGGTAGCGCTTCTCCATCATCTGAATATCTTGATGGAAGCGCTCTCCTTGCTCGTCACTCACTGCACCAAGGTTTTCAGGAAAGAAATCTAAGTGGGAATGCAGGAAGTAAATTTTTAACTACATTCGACACTCCATTTCTTTGAAGGCATCAAGGAGGTTCTTGACTCCATCCTTATACGCAGGTGACTTGTTGCTTCCAAGAAAGTTTTCACATATCCATTTGTGAATCCTGACTGCATACCCATAAGCATTCCTATAACTTTTAGATCTCCACAAACATTCCATTGATGACTGTCGTATTTGATTGCCTTAAGTAGTATATCCATATTGTCATATGTCTCTTTTAGATGGACGGAATGGGCAATGGGGATGGATGGCATTATATTACCATTATGCAAAAGAACTGCTTTCAGGCTTCTCTGCGACGAATCAATAAAGAGGCGCCACTCAGATGCCACATACGTCTGAGATATGGCTGTAAATAGTCCATTGATGTCATAGCAATAACAGAGAGGACCGTCTACTGAAAAGAATGCTGTTAATTCAAAATTCCGCTTTCGGTATTAACTAATACGAACATTGTTCTCAAGTAAATTGTTCTCCTTTAGTCTTGAGGCGAGAAGCTCTGATTTCTCTTTAGACAGCGATAAGTCTCTAACAAGATCATTCAACTGTCTTGGGTTAACTTTTTAGGCTCTAAATGTCTACTTTCAAAAGTGTACTCTGGTTCTGTAGATGGTCCGGAAACGCCAGTTGCACCTTCATCACTTTCCATGTCATCTATGATAGAATCTAGCCTATAACTTGGGGGAATTGGAATGGGCAATTTTCATCATGTTTTACTGGTCTACGTGCTGAATCCAAGTTTGGATATACAATCTGGTGTTTGTTCTTGGCAGAAAACCCCATTAAGTTCACACTACAAAAATAACAGTCTTCATGATGATCTCTCGGCTCCCTCCATATCATGGGTATGGCAAATGGCATTGAAGCTTTCTTTTTGTTAAGCCAATCACGTAATCCATTTGAACAGCCAGAACAGATTTGATGTGGCGCCCATGGTTTATCTTGGTCACCTAGATGGCAACCAAAGTATAGCTTGTATATTTTCTTAATGTCGGTTGTAATACTTCGTCGCTGTGTTTTAGTTGTGAACTGGCCGCGTACGAAACAGAACTTGTCGGGGTCATTCTTACATTGTCGAGGCATGTTGACTGACCTGAGCAAACTATAAATTCAAAAAAAATTGCACACCAACTTGACACAACAAGTTCTTGGACTGGACTGATCTTTTGACACACAAAGCACGGCGTTGTTGCCTGAATCACAATGCTGCTAGACGTAAAAGCTCACACCTGAAATACATAAGATGTATAATTAAGATAATTGAAATAAATAAGATGAATAAACTAAAAAAACAATAAAATAAACACAATCAAATGTTGAAATATTAGTATTTTGCCTATTTAAAATGGTTAAATCTGTGTAGTTATATACAGGGTGTCCCAGAATTAACTATTTCAATGAAATCGGACAAATTTTTTAAAAACACACTTTTATTTATGTTTATCATGTTTAATATGTGTTAAAAATGTATAAATTTCTAAAAAAAATTCATAATTTTATTTTCATAATTTTTTCATTATCTGGTCCAATGAAAGACCGTCTGAAGTCACTCAGGATTTGTAGCCCACATTTGCTGGACCCGGAAAATTCAAAGATTTGGAACATTTTTAAGGATTTAAAATATCCCGAGTGGTTTATCAGAAAGGCGTATTTTAAAGCCAGAAAATCTTTTTATGCCCCTCGGGAACCTTCAGTTAACCAAAAACAATATGTGAGTTTGCCTTACATTGCCAGCTTAGAAAGAGTAAAACCGTTGACGAAAGATTTTAAGTTTGCTTTGGCGTTCAAATATTCGTCTACCGTGAAAAGTAAATTGGTTAGGAATAACGTGGCAAAAGAGGAACAAGCCTGTGTCTACAGCATTCCCTGTAAAAGTTGTGATTTAGTATACGTGGGAGAAACTGGAAGAAATATTGAAACCCGTATTAAAGAACACAAATATGCCT